>JAPTYQ010000019.1:36269432-36281083 GCA_029814465.1 Ostorhinchus cyanosoma
CACACACATATATATATATATATATATATATGTGATAGATGTAGCAATCCCAAGTGATAGCAACATCAGAAAGAAGGAAGATGTGAAGCTTGAGAAACACAAAGGGCTGAAAGAGGAGCTACAGAAAGTATGGGGTGTGAAGGCAACAGTGGTACCAGTAGTGTTCAGGGTACTGGAGGCAGTGACGCCCAAGCTGAGAGGATGGCACCAGCAGGTACCAGGAACAATGTCAGAGATCTCTGTCAAAAGAATGCAGTCCTAGGAACAGCTACGTAAGATCCTGTGCAGAACCCTCACGCTCCCGTCCTCTGGTAGAGGACCTGAGTCTGCACAGCTGAGCGAGAAAAAGATTTTTTATTTTACAGCTAAACTACAATCTGAAATTATCTATACAAACCAGAAAACTACATAAAAAGACAATGAAAAAAAACAGCTCAGCTCAACAAAAACACGGCAAAACACATAAGGCTCCAAAACCGCATTATGACTTTACAATTATTAACAAGAATTCACTGAAAAACCTCCGACTGGACCTGCAGAGAGGACCAGCATATATTACTGCTGGAGTCAAGGTCACCTGTCAGTTCACCGCAACACACACAGTAAACCTGAACCTCAATTAACACTCTGTTTCTTTCAGAAATTAGCAGGTGTTTTTGTTACATCCACTTAATGAGTTGGAGCCATCTGTTCTTTTTCTTTTTATCAACAGTTAAGCAATGGAGGGAGAGTTCTGAGCACGTCTCTCAGTAATTATCACAGCACGGGACACTATACTGTGGCATGGTAAACCAGTGTAATAGAGCAGGGAAAGTTTGGTGCATGCTTTGTTTGAACCGGGACACAGGAAAACTACCTTCCCATACGTTCATAGTGGAAGTAACATTTTGTTGTGATTCTTTTCAGGATTGTGATTGGTTGATGGTCCTGGATCGTCTCACTATACTGCCATCTACAGGCCTGGCATGGCGCAGATGTACGGGGTCATGTTGACTCAGTTCTGTGAAAACTGTCAAAGTTTTTTATAAAATGGAGAGGGGAAATATCTGTGTTCTAAAATACCATATGTATAATGTAATGTATATGTAATACCATACGTATGTACTGAACATATAAATGTAGCACAAATATACCAAAAAGTGTTTAAGTTGGAAACACTGCCTTTTACAGCTGGACAGACAGAGCGTGGCTTTATTTGACTGGGACACACTAAATCATTTGGTGTCATTCAGAGGGAAATATGGTGTTTTAGTGTTTGAGTCACTTTACAAAAGTTGATGAAAGTTTACAAACATATTTTAAAAGCAGCTAAATATGTTGCTAGGTGATGTTTTTGGGGAAAAAGTTGCTAAGGTAGTCTGAAAAGTTGGTAAATCCAGCAACAAAAGTGTTAAGTTGGCATCAATGCGACAGCTTTTAAATCTAAACACTATGTACATGCAGCCTGAAAAAGCCTTAAAATGATGTGTTACTTTGGACTTTATATGCAGATTTAGGTTTCACCCTCCTCTGTTGTTGTCTCACTGTAGTTTACATTGCATGACTATAATGATAGACTGCAGTGAGGGAGTATTATACCTACAGTGGAAATGCAGAGTATTAAAATGAGCCAAGTTCAGTGAAGTCAAGGCAAGTTGACGTGATACTATCAGCAGAAAAGCAGCACAACGCACTCAAAAAAGAGTTCAGTTGACACTGTCGTATTTATCCAACGCTGAAACAGCACCAGTGAAGTCTGTTCATTAAGATTTTCATTTGTCTGGATAAATTAACATCACAGCATTTTTTTTTCTTGACCTGCTTTCAAAGCATCTGTGACCTGTTTTGGATCCAACCCGAAGTTTGTAAAACACAGTCTAGTGCTGAACAAAGATCTGATGCATGAAAAAAAAAACCAAAAAACAAACATTCTATTCTCTAGTTCTCTGTTCTAATGACAGCAATCAGGGAAGTCAGTGACATCATGTGAGCAGACGCTGCTCTCTGGTCGCTGTGGCAGCTCACTCCTAAAGACAGACGTATTTATCTAACACTGACATATGGTGTGTCGTCTGCACGTGTTTACAAAAGTGTGTATAAATGTGTATGTTGGAGAAAAAAAGGGCAGAATCAAGTGAAAAATAGAGTGGAGAGAGAAAGAAGGGATACGGTTGGGGGTGGGTATTTCCCCAGACTCTGAAATTACAATGTTTTCACTGCAGCCAGATCAGTGTTTGGCAAAATGTGGTTCTGTTTAGAGAAGAGGGAGGGTCTCACACACACACACACACACACACACACACACACACACACACACACACACACACACACACACACACACTACTCCTTGAAGGTATATTCTTTCTTCTCATCCATCCTGGTGTAACAGGCCAAAGTCTACCTCTGACTGTAGGGTTAAAGTAGCCTCGGCCAGAATAAACCACCACGATATCAGAAGTGTTGAGTAATACACACAAGAATTATTTAATTATTCAAGATTTTATTGGTGTTCAAGGCTAACCCGAACATCTCTCAGTATCCACTTTAGTAATACCGCCTCTGTCATCATCATGTTTGTTATCATTGACAAAAACCTGTGCTCTTCTTCTTGGCATTTGGCCAATTGTGTGTGTGTGTGTGTGTGTGTGTGTGTGTGTGTGTGTATCTGCACAGTTCTGAGGAATTGAGACATGTTTAACTGTCCAGTTTGGTACCCACTGTTGTAGAATAGTCCCATCTCCACATTAAATATCTTAGTCAGTTGATAGGACCAATATTTTGGGAGATATTCATAATTTTGGAATACAATAGACTCACAAGCACATTGAGTTGCCCATGACGGTTGACGCAGTACCACACTGCATGATGGGAAATTAAGTTAAAACAGGAACAAGGCAAATACTAACTTCCGTCCCTAGATATCGGTATTAATATGCAGCTAGTATCACAGTATTCATTCACAGCAGCGCCCTCTGGTGGAATGATAAAAAACACGCATTCCAACATTTGAAAGAGACGCATCTATTTACGTCGGTTAAATGAGGATAAATGGGCCTGTAGGCTATTTAATGAAATAAATGTTGTTTTTATTTACTAAAGATTCCTTCAAGTCTAATTTATTACAGTGTGGGATTATGTTAAGGTCAGAGAATGCACTATGTCACACTTTCTTTCACTTGGGCAATGAAAGAAACAATCATTTATAAAATTGGGAAAACAAGAAAATATGCACGTTTCAAGTCAAATTTACAGACCCCTCGATAATTAAAAGTAGTTTTACATCATCTTTGCTCAGGAAATCCTAGTCCCCTCTCAGTTCATTTTAGCACTTTTAAATCATGACAGCAAAAACCCAGATCCATTTGCTTGTAATTACCCAGTTTTCTTAGTCATTGTCTTGACATCTGGCTGAAGATGTTACAACAAAAACATGTTAGCTGTTTCTTTCAGGTCCATAAAAGGATATTGGGGGGATTAAATAGGACTTTTATCAGGTTGCTTTCAAGTTAACACAATACCTCATTGTATTAAAAAGGATTTATGACCCTCACACAACCTGGATGATACAAGCGACTGTTCCGGCCAAACAAACTGGTCCTCCAGAGGGGTTTCCATTGACAAACAAGGCTCTGAGAAGCACTGCTTCTTCAGGGGATCTTTGGTGATGGCTCAAAATCCTTGAACTTTAAACAAAAAAAGCAATGTTTTTACAGAGCTTTTACTTTTGGTAGTTTGTGAAGTCCTGGGTCACTTTCATCTGATGTGGAAGTGGATTGGTAGGACAGTAATTATACATTACAGATTTATTATGGAATGTTTCTTCTTTCATTGTGATTATTTTGTACATATCGTCATATAAAACACTTCCAAATGATTCACTGTTTTGTTGTTTAACTTTATTCTCACACATGCATATTTGGACGCTAAACAAACTTTTCTTTTTTTAATCACTATTAATGGTTTCAATGTTCTTTGTCCAGATCTGTTAAATGTTCTGCTGTTTATTAAGCGTTTGTCATGTTGTGTCCTTAAAGAAGAGTTTAAAACTATAAATTATATTTTTGCTTGTTCAGTAAGAACTCAAATCGTGTTGGTTTCATGAAAAACATAAGCAGTGAATCACAGAATCAGGGGCTGTAGCTGGGTTGGTCTGGGTATATCTTATTTAGTTCTTTATGTAGTTTTAGTTTTTATTTCTTTTTGATTTTACATTGTTTTGATCTCATTGTGTATTTTAGGAATAAGTTCAAACTACTTTCACAAAGAACCAAAAGTCAATGTGATCATTTTCAGTATGAAAATGTAAAATCTAACAACATTGTTCGACACACCAATCCAAAGACGTTATCCAGCTTGGATTAAACCTGGTTTGTCTTAATAGTAAAACTAGTTCTAAACAATAAACTCTCTTTAAAATGCTGTGTTTACACATAGCACAAAGTACAAACAAACATTTGTGTTGCCAAGAAAAAGTGGATCCAACTTTATCAGCTTAATTTACAAAAGGAATTAGCAGACTTTAAGTTTTGTCTGACTGAGCAAACCAAAGCTGATTTCCCAGCTTGCACCTTGTTGCTCTTATGTAATGGAAGCCAAAAGAATATCCACAGCCACATACAACTGTTTTTTGTCGAGGGTGGTGAAATCAGCACTGCGGGTAGCAACATCTGAGATGTGCTCAGCTGTCCTCACCAATATACCACCCAGATGGCCGCTCGCTCTCTTCACTTCCTATCAGCACTTGTGGCAAACAAAGCACAAGGAAGTGTCAGTCACAGGTCCTGGTGGACTGTGGTGGTAAATAGCAGGACTATGTGAAAGCAAGCGTCAATCTGACAAACTGTGAGACCATCAGAAGCCACTTTTACACAGAGGAGGAAAAAAAAGGTGAAATGTGATCCCACCTTTTTTCCATTGACTGATTTCCACCGCCAAGAACAGGAGTAACAGAGCTGGACTGTGAGCCAACAGACCTGCGTTCTGGAATCAAAGGGTGTGACGGAGCGCAGCGTGTACTCTGACGTATACACTGCACGTCCAAAGTACTCTGAGAATAGCAGTGTTGCTCAGCTCTCCAGAGTCCTCAAGTGACAGCAGCTCATGGATCTCGGCGTCTCCTCAGTTCGACATCTTTGTGGTGGAGTTTTATGTTTGTTTCCTGCACTCGGCCCACGCTCATTTTTAAATCCCGCCAACACGGGGGTTTGAAGCGGAATACGTCATCAAATCATCACACCTTGGTTGTGGAATGAGAGGTGTTCCTTTTCCATAGTGTTCTGGAATCATGATTCCGCCTTTATCATGGCTCTGTTAACACCTCCTGTAGAGTTACAAAGCTGCAATAAAGGTGGAAGCAAATGATCCATTTGATCCATCATTTCATTTATACAGACGTCGAATAAACACAAAATATTCTGTAACAGAAGTTGAGTAAAAGGGGCAAGTGTTTCCAACTCCTCACTATTAAAATATCTGTTTTCTGTCCGAAAAGTCACTAGAAGTTACTAAATGACACCATTACCTTTTTTTTTTTAATGTCCCAATTCCAGCTGCTTTCCTTTATCTGGGTTTAGGGACCGACTGAAGTGACCCAAAAGTCCCCAGTAACTTAGGTTAGTTATTTATTTATTGGTTTGTTTAGTTTTTAATCTTCATTTTCTTCAGTTTATTTGGTTTTTAACTTTACTCTCCACTTAGAAGACTACAAGTAAAACATGAACATTTTTAATTTTCAGTCTACATTAACAATCTAAACGGAACAGAAAGAGACAAGAGAGAAAACTGTTCAAGTCATTTGGACTGATTTATATTCAGTGATTTGTTTTAGACAAACAACAATACATGCTTTCCAATCAAATGTGAAAAGTAGCTACATTTGTTGCCAGCTGATCTTTGAAAAACAAACAAACAAAAAAAGCCCCAAAGTTATTAAGCTAGTCTGAAAATGTGGTAAATCTAGTAACCAAAGCGCTGTGTTGGCATCACAGGAGGGAACCACACTGTTTCGTCTTCATATCAGTTTAATGATAAAACCCTCACACATGCAGACAGTCTGTTAAAGTGAGTGAGGGTCTCCAGCTCCACCCATTCCCACCCTGACCTCCACCTTTCTTGTCCTAACTCTGTAGATGTGCCTGTTGCTCATTTGTGAATGCAGATAAAGGCCTTTCAGACTCTTATCTGCTCCCACAGGTACCCTGAGGTGGATTCTTTTATCCTCAGGCTGATGTTCTTCTCAGTCTGAAGAAGGTTCTGCTGCTCGGCCTCTTTAGAACAACTTTAGGAGTCTTGAGGAATGTGGGTTTGTCCTGCAGTCCGTTCCAACCCCCTCTCTCCTTGTCTCTCCGTGTCCCCTCCTCTCTTCCAAACAGGGCAATTCCCTAACTTTTCTCTTCTTCTCACCAGGCTGGAGTTGAATATTCCACACATATCCTGTCTCTCTGGGCTCCTCGACGCCAGGACACTCCAACTGTTCTAAGGTATTGTGCGCATTAGTGTCTGGGACTCATTTATCAGTGGCTTTAATAGTCACTATTGTTTGAAAGTCTGTTGTCTTCATGTGTTTGTGCGCGTCTGCTCCAGGGCACAGGAGCCCAAAGCGCACAGCCAGGACGAAGGAAAGTTTGGCATTTGTTTCCATCTTTTGCGGAAGTTTTTTACCGGCTTTTGAGAAAGTGCATGAGGGGGAAGGAAGGAAGGAAAAAAGGAAGGAAGGAAAGAAGAAAGGTCTGCTTTAGTCCCGTTTACTGTCTGATCCCGAGTCCATCGTTGAAGTTTTTGCCACTTTGGTGTAAGTTTACATGGTCTCCAGGAACTGTATTAAATATGTAAAATGGAAAATGCGTAAAGACTATGTTTGAGATTCACTAACATGTTTGAAGCAGGAGCTGATGTTGCGTTTTTCCTCCATTCATAAAGTTGCGGTGACGCGCAGAGCTGCTTCTATAGTGGAAAAAAATGTGCTTCTGTTCACTTGCAACTAACGGTTTCAGTGCATGAGCCTTTTTTTTTGGAGCATATGCAAACATATATGTTAACTCATCTTTTGTCTTTCTCTGCAGTTCATTTACACTTATCTTATTTTAGTTTCTTGTATTTCCCCTGACATCCATTCCTCTGCTGTCCTCTGCTTGAACAATAGCTGCAGTATTTTCTTTAGTATTTAGAATTAGATGTAAAGGATAGAGTGCACTCATGTATCAGATGGAATCGTGGAGAATGCATACTAAAGGCTTTAGCTGCTTTATGTTGACAGTGATGTAGATGCTCTGCAGATGCAGATCAGGGCTCTGTGCTGCCAACTCTGTAATTGATCAAGCATTTCTTTTGTTCAGCCTGGATCCCGCCCTCATTCACTTTTTTTTTTATTTCATGCAACTTAAATAAGCCACAGCTATTGTTCTTGTTTGAGCTGAGAATGTGTTTTTTTCATAATTTGGCTTGTAAGGATGATAAATATGCAGAGCACAATAGTCACTCTTCTGATACAGTAAGCAGACTACCACCAAGTCTGGGCCAACAGACACATTTTGCATTTTCTGTAAAGAAGAAAGATGCTGAGATGTGGATTAAGCCAAACAGTTATGTTGACATTAGCATTTCTACCATCCATGGGATTCTGTTGCCAACCACTGTCTGTCTCCTTCTCCGTCCACATGCTTGAGTGAGTTCACTGCTCATCTATCTCTCATCTCCCATTAAAATGAATCTGAATCAGTGGGATGTAGGGGCCATATTTCTTTTCTTTTCTCCGTCCAAGCCAGATAATGTGGTCGGGCTCATGACTGGAGGGGCTGGAGTCTGGGTCTGTTGTAGTTATATATCACAGTTCACCCCTAAACCTGTGGTCTATAATGTGGTGGAGAACGAAGAGAAAATAAACCCATGGTTATCCAGTCCAGTTGGATGTTTTTCAATTGAATATGCTTTAATGCATTTAGGACAAGCTTATAAGATTGTTTGGGGGGAGTAAGAAATAATTGAATTTAGAAATGCGTACGATGTGCAAAATGAGCAGTAATGGCTGTAATTAAATTCCAATTTTCTGACTTTATTTGGATGAGTAATTGGTCGAACCTGAGTAACTGGGCTAATAATGAAACGTCCCCTCTGTTATTATGAAGACTGAAGAGCTGAGAGCTTCTGGGGTGAACTGATCATCTCGACACAGTTTAAGTCTTTCTTCAGTCTAAGATCCACTGATATCGGGCCTGTCTCTTTTGTTTCCTCTACATGCAGGGCTGTGAACTCCGCTCAAAATCCACAACACTTTTTGGTGGTTGACTCTTTGAAGCTATAATATCCCTTTCATGCATGAGTTACGATAGTTTAATTCAGGATTTTTCTACAAATGCATTTGTTCCACATTACAAAAGGAAAAAACCCAACAAAAATAACCCCTGTTGAACTCGACATTTTCTCGATGTACATTTTCAACAGTATCCATCACATCGTCAACATCCACAACATCCTCAGCTCATCATCATCCTCACGTCCATTAACACTTGTACTAGCACTTGCTTCTTTTTCTAGCAACCATTCCTCATCAGTATCACAAGAATCATTACCTCTTGACTCAGATGGTAGTTGCTCCAAAATCCTGAAGACATGTTTATTTTGCACCGCACTTGAGGTATACAAAATAGAAAGATGCTAAACGTACTTGCATATTGTAACTAATGAGGCAAAAATATTTTTTATTAAAACCACTGTTAGTCAGTGAATCTACTGATTTACAACAGAAACTGTTTCTGACTGGTTTCAAAAATAACAGAGGTGGTAATAATATGAAATGTGACTGAAATATCACCAAGACAGGACAAATGATAAATCATAAAAAAATCTATCTTCTTTTTTCATGTATACTTCACAGTAGTTGTTACTTGATGTGAGTATTTTATTTTTTTCCTGCTAGGGTCTCCTCTTATAGAAAGACTGGGACGTTATTCATCATCTACATGACACTCATGCTTTTCTGTCTGCCATCTTGGAATTATGAAAATTGCATTTCACCTACAATGACTAACCAATGGGTGGCAGTGTGTGAGATGACACAATTAGTGTCTTTAAAACCCATGCATATTCAAGAAAATAGCTTTGGAATAGCTGTCACTGTAGTACTTAGTAAGAGTTAAAGGGGTGTTAACCACCCAGTGTTAACCACTGCACACAGTGACGTCGCGGTTAAACCGTCGACACCCGTGTCTGCATTGGCTTCCTCCCACCGTCCAAAGACATGTAACTGAATAGGTTAATAGTTCAGTCTAAATCAGCCATAGGTGTGAATGCGAGCATGGTGATCCGTCCCAACCCCACCTTTGACCAGTGGCTGGGATAGATTCCTGCCCCCCCAAAAACCTCTAGGATCAAAAAAATGAAATGAATGAACTACAGCCAATGTTATAAATATTATGTTTCTGACAAGGTTCAGTCAGAGTAATCCATTCTATTCATTTCATTTGATTTCCTGTCAGTGAGTTCATGTTATTGATAAAGATGATTATGGAGTGAAACGACAAAACATGAATATTTGTCTCAAAATGTGATGTGAATCATACTTTACCTCATGTGATAAACAGGAAAATGAGAGTAAATAAGTGATATTTGGATCAGAGGATGGAGCTGGAGAAGAGCTTGAGCTAAAATTTGCCAAGCTAATGCTAACTCACTGAAAACACTGCAAACTAACAATGTCACGTTAAACACCACAAAGTAATTTCTGCTACTTAATAAATATTAGCATTTATGCCAGTTAGCATTAGCAGTGTTAAGCTATCATTTCCTGTTTGTGGGTCCACGTCTGTCCATTGGTCTGTATTCAGTCTACGACAGCACTGTGTCCCTGACTCCATTTGTTATTCTGATATGTTACAGGTTATGGTTAATAGCAGAGGAAGTGGATGAAGTTCATGAGTAAGGTTAGTTGTTAAATGAATGAGGCAAAAGTTTGTCATTAGTGAACATTACCTGACTAACCCTAGTTCCCACTGCATCTGCTAAACTGGAGTTTTGTGGGTCCCCCTGATACAGAATAACGCTTTTATGTGGTGTTTCACATCTTCCCACTACATGTTTGATTTATCCACCATTTATCTCTGCTGCCCACTTCAGGGGAAGGTAAAGAAAGTAATGATCTCTGCTGAGCAAGAGATGAATGGATGCACTGCTGTAAATGCACCAGGAGCAGAAGCAGAATTTAAGACCCTGAGGAATAAGAAAAAACATCAACGCACTTTCAAATGTATCTGTTTTTATGACATTTTCATTGGTATGTCCAATAGTAATACTGCTGTGTCTGTCTCGTAAATGTGTCCCTGTGGATGATCATAAACTGTAGATAAAGTAGTGACTATACCTAGTACACTAATCACTTTTATGGTTCCATGACACAGACATAAGAAGGGGAAATGAATTAGTGCTATTATCAGTAAATGTAATAAGTCACACAAACAGACTGAATACTTCATCACAGTTGGTTTTGATAAGAATAAGGCCTTTACAGGGACATGCTTCTCCTATGATATTAGTCAAACTAGTAGTACTTGTTACTGTTCCAGACAAAGGTACTTTCACATGTGATGCGTGTATTTCACAACTTCATAGTTTTTCCTCAATTAAGTCAGTTTTTCAGAGCGCTAATAAAGGCATCAACTAATCATTTGTGAGAACTGGACATTATTTGACACTAACATTGATGTGTTTACATCGCCATAAAAGTCAAATAACTTAGTAATCAGATAATTGTAATGATGCATTTACATTCACTTCAGAAATGTGATCATTGTAATCCCAGGTTTAGATGCTTCAGTCCATTATCAGATGTTTTTTGGAGTATGAACGTACATACATACTAATGGTTGAACCAAACCTACTATTACTGTTTTCCGCTCACGTTTATCTATATCACTCCAATTTTCAACGATTTAATTGTGTTTACACATGCACAGATGTAAAAGAGCTAAATAAATCAGATTAACCGTGCAGGAAGACATTGGCGTATTGGGGAGAAATTCAGGTGTGTTAATATGATTTGTCATAATCAGATTACTGCTGTTATCTGATAAAACAGATCAGATTATACTGTTTACATGATCAATAATAATCTGATAACTCTCAGAAATCAGATAATGATGGGATTATTAGTGTGCATTTATGGAACCAGATTTAATTTAGTTTAGACATAATGTGGAGCAGCACGAACGAACAAGTAGACTATCAGGATAAGGAGTTTCTGTAATGTGAACGTCAAAAGGATCAAATTAAGTTTGCACTGACGTTATCTTTAACCTGAGCACATAGACCCAGAGGATCAGAGGGGTTTGCAGCAGGCGTTCAGTCCATTTGTATTTCTGTTGAAGTGTTTGGCATAAAGCCTTACAAAGTCACACTTCTCTATCATTTTTTTCTAAAAAAAAAAAAACCTCGTGACAAGGCCTTAAGTTTTCTGCTGCCTGTATAATCAAATAATGCTGTCATTGTCCATACCAAGATGCCAAGATGGCTGGCCACTCCCCTTTCGGTAACATCACTCATCACTTGAAATCTTATTGTAATTTACATATTGTCTTTTGTAGAGTTGGACATTTCAACATATGAGACTGGGCGACCGACTTGTGTTTGGAGGAACAGAAGTTTTAGACTCACTGACTTAACTTTTTAGCCTGAGGTTAATG
>JAPTYQ010000019.1:36438545-36451731 GCA_029814465.1 Ostorhinchus cyanosoma
ACTGGTGTTGGAATCGAACCCAGGACCTTCTTGCTGTGAGGCACGAGTGCTATCCACTGCACCACCGTGCCGCCCCTGATAGCAGTCTTGATGGACAAATTCATCTCTGGCACATAGAACCTGATGTGTGTTTTTTGTGAAGCTGAAATGGCGACTTTGATCACAGCATGTGTTTCTGTTTACTTCTCTGGATGCAGCAGTGGACTGTGTTACAGTAGGCGACAATGGTTTTCTATATCCACCACAGTGGTGATGGTTTGTCATGCCTGAGGGTCAAAGGTCATACACATTTAGTAGTGAGCTTTCACAACATTATGAACTGTAGATTGAGACAGATTGAAATCCTCTGCAGTTTAGTGCTGAAAAATATTCTTTTTCTTATTCTGAAAATTCTCTCATTAAGTTTGGCACAAATTATGGAGCCACACCCCCTTCTTGTGGTCCCAGTCCTTATCCTTTAGTTGTTTATTTAACTCCACCTCATAACCACATAATTATAATTACACGCATGATATTTTTGCACACTTGTGTATATTTCTCTAATTATCATATTGATAATATATTGCCTAGTACATATTGTACAAAAATTTTAAATATATATATATAGTATTCTGATTTTGAGGTTAACTGTTCACCTGCTGATCGTGGAATCTTCTTGTTTCTCATATTCAAATCTGAAAAAAAGGTTGATGTTTAGCTTGGGCTTTCAGTGAATGGACCACTGCTGTTCAACCAACACAAACAGGCTCCATAAAGTTCAGCACAGAGACAGCCTTGATTTGTCATTATTTATAGGCTGAGTAAAGCCACTCTCTAAAAGTAATTAGACTTTAGAAACAAAGAGAAAGGCACAGAGAGAAAAAGAGAGAGAGACGGTACATGTTTCTAGCCTCAGCCATAGCCTGCTGAGAATTGAATTAACCCTTTCCAATTTGCTGCTTATAAAGATAAAGTGGAGCTGAAGAAAAGGCAAAGGGGAGCGCCGTGAGATCCATAAGTGAAGGTGGGTGCTGCGGTTTGCTATTTATACTACAAACATACTGCATTCTGAGGGGAATGTAAGCTGCACACATATATCTACAATACCTGGAAGGCCTCTGTGAGAATCACTGATTCCATCCATCATTAAGGCATATTGATATGTTTGATTTTAGATGGTGATTTGTGGCCATTTGTCAGGATTCTGTGGTCACCTCAGGGGGAGCTGAAAACCAGAGACTATCTGTGGTTAATGAGGACAACAGGTCACCTTGAGCTGAGTGATGTACCAAATAAACAAGCCCGAATCTTATGTAACCTATTTATTTACCTATTGCTCTCAGTAGGTCAGCTTTTATTTTACAATCGAAAAGCAGAAAAGCAGAGATATGCAAGAAAAAATAATAGTGAAAGCGATAGTAACATTTGGTTAACTTAATTTCATTTGTAAATATACATCCATTCCTCAGAGTCAGGCTTTAACAAATTCAAGAAACAAAACAGCAATTTAGGATGAATAATGACTTAAAAATGATGAAATAATAATGTGATTTGAAGCAGGTTTGAACCTGGTCTGTAACCATGATTTACTCCAAAAGTAGCATCCAGGAAAGGTCTAGTTCTGGAGGAGAAACTCCAGAAATTTCACAAATTTGTAGAAAAAATTGTGAAAAATAATGCTCTTCAAAGAAAAATAGGAAAGGAATTAAATATTACATCCTCAATGGAGCAGAACAGAATGAAGAGGCTCATAGAAACTGGATGTATTTTAGTGTGTACAGGGCCAGGGTTCAAGCCGATCACCACAATCCATCCAGAGCTGATAGAACCTTCCAAGGCCGACCATGTCAGACCAACGGTGACATCACCCAGTGGTTCATTTCTGAAACCAGTGGTTTGTGATTTGGCCTTTTTGGTCCATTTGAATAAAAGTGTCAGGTCTACGGGACTGTGAGAGGTCAGAGCCATCTGTGATGGGTCATGGGGCAGCATATGCTAAACACTAGCATCATGTTTCTACAACCTGCCACTCACAACCAGTGTTGCCAGATCTCGCAAAAGAAACAAGCGACCAGCTCTATGGAAACAAGCCAAAAAAAGCCAACGGCTGAACTGCACATTATGAGAGACCTTTTGATAACACTGTAAATTTATTTTGCAGTAAATAGAGAGTAAACACAGTCAGTGAAAAAATGTTGCATAGCTTAAAGTTTTTATTATCCTCTGTATTTTGAATTTTAGCTGTATAAATCAGGTATTTTCCTGTATTTAATTTACATATCAAAGTTGAGAATTATTATAACAAAAACAGAGAAAACTGCAGAAAAGGTGACTTTTCCAGTAAAATCTGTCATAAACCGAACATAAACCCAGTGTGTCCATCCACTGTCATTGATCCAACTCCATGGGTTTTACTAGTGAATCAATGTTGTAGAAGATGATAGTGTTTCCACGGTAACTACAGAGCCTCTGAACATCCAAATGGGTCATATCTGATGAACATGAAAAGATGATAAACTGTATTTTAGACCAATTATTTTAACGTATTGATAGAATTAGTGGATGAACAGATATTCAACCTTTTGTTTGTTTTTTAACTTTGAGCTGATTCAAACAGGCCTGGTGTAAAACCCAACCAATATCTGTAAGCCTCATGGATGAGAAAGGTGCATTTTTTGGTGCTTTTCTGTGTCAGCATCAGGGCTACGAACTGGTTCAAGGAACGAAAATGAAAACCGAAAAAGAACAAAATTGTACGACGAACGGAAATGAAAATGAAATGGTCTTCAACCGTTCTGGAACAGAAACGTTATTTTGAAATCCCCAAAACCAGATAATGTTCCTTTTTTCATTCTGTATATAGCTTATAAAATTTCACAAAAGCACGGCCTATTTCATTAAAAAAAAACAACCTCTTTCCGGTTGCCGCATTCACTTCACTGTCTGCAAATTTCCACCATCACCCTGGTGGAAGGACATGATTCGGGAGCAGCAGCTGCACTGAGTATTATCAAACATCGACCAAAGTAACAGGAGCTAAACTGACTGAATCCACTAGAATAAGGTTAGTCACTCATTACTCACTACAGAGGACAGATATGTGGTGCATGAACTATACTATCACTATTAAATGTTTCTGGAAAGTGTCTGTGATATATGATTTTTGTGCATTTAGACTACTGTGTAAATTAAGGGCAAAGACGATGTTAAAGGCCTAAGGTAACATTAATTAACAAACACAAAGGCCACAAAAATAGACTTACTGATAGGCTTAATAATTACACCCCCGGAACATTAAGAACGAATGTAATTTTTCGTTCAGAACCAGTTCAGGAACGATATGTTGGTGGTGGAACGCAAGAACAAAAATGTTAAATATACCAGTTCCTTTCGGAACAGAACGATTGAAAAGTAATTTCATTTTCAAGCCCTGGCCAGCACGCTGTATTCAATCTGCATGGTGCGCATGCATCACACACTTACATAATCATCTCCCACCTGAGGGTGGATCCAAATATACGCTGTTTTTCCCACTGTTTTGAATATTTTTTCCCTGTATTTACCCCACTTTTTCCCACTCATTGTGTTTGGTTCTTTCCCTGACAGACTCTCTCGAATGCATCAAGTGCAGCTGGGAGCGGGAACCAAGAAACAGGGAAGTGGACGGGTCTTGGAAAAAGACAAACTACGTGTTTCGCTTTGTTGTGGAGATTCAGAAGCGGTTCATAGAGGCGACAAAGCGAACCCAAATAAGCAATTACACTTCATTACAGAAGTCCAAATCAGGTGAATTTTGTAAATCTCTTTTACTGGTAACTGAATACATAAGGAGGACATTAAAATATACAGTTACACTTCTTTCTAAAACATGTTCAAACTCTCTGTATGAGTGCATTCAGATGTCCATTTCTAATGGGTGAAAAACGCAGCCTTCCGCTTCCCCGTTGCCATGGTGACTCGTCAAATAGGGGCTCTACTGATGCTGTCTTTTTACAGCCGTGGTGCATGCACTTAACTCCAGGTGAAACTACTCTGAGTTGATCAACCCAACTCACCCCAGCGGTTCTGGAACCCAAAACTCTGAGTTTCCTATCTCTGAGTAGAGCAACACAGAGTTCAAAAAAATAAAACTCAGAGTTTGTTGACTCTGCTTTGTGAAACGGACCCCTGTTCTACCTTACTTTTCTCCCTTTCTCCTTTTTTTTTTGTACAAAAAAAAATTAATCTGGTATCGGCCCCAAAAATCCATATTGGTCGATCACTATTCCAAAGAATTAGCTGAGGAAGACGAGGGTGACGGTCCTGGACTGGCCTGATGCCGACACCATTTGACTCCAATGGAGAATGCGTGAACCTTCACAAAAGAAAATCCTTCACTGAAGATCCCACATTGTTCCTCCCATTTCCTTTATCTACTGTTTATTTGACTGTTGTTGATTTCCACATCCAACTAATTCTGTAAAGTCCTGTGAGGTAACCTTGTGATAAAAGGCTCTGCAAATAAAATTCAATTCAATTCAATTGAATCTTGTTGCACACCCTCAGACTTGTTTTCAGATACAACGAGCCAAAATGACACCAAATCAACCTCATCACCTGCTGTCTTCAGTCCCTGAACATCTTGTAAGTGTTAGGAAAAGAAATGCCACCAATACAAAGTGGTATATTCTTCATTGTTACACTTGCACTTGGATTATGTTGAAAGAATCAAAATTGAAAAAAGTAAAACAGCAAATGTCATTAGCAGTAAATAATGAGTAATAATAATGTCAGACTATTTAAGACTTTTATTTAATCTTTATTGCTAAAGATCATTTACTAATCCCCATTTTCAGTTATGATTTAGCATAATGTCCTAAATTGGGATTTTCTGTTGTACAATTGAAAAGATTAACATGCATCTCAACCAAAGTGAGCATGCACAGTCTAAATGACAGAGCAAAACATGTGCATATTTACAGGTATTTTAGCACACACAGAGACCAAGTGTCTGTGGAGTCACTTCTCTTTCCACTCGGCTAATAGCTGAGCTTGTGACCAGCCGGCTCCTCAGATAGCTGCCGTCATAATGAGGCTGGCAGACAGTCAGCAGCTACAGTACCAGGGATAAAGTTGGCCAATTAAATAGCTGTTGTCCCAACACAGCCAACCATTTGTATCAGCATAAACATGTGGATGTGTACACAAGTGTGTATTTGAGAGGGAGAGAAAGAGAGAGTGAGAGAGCACAGTGTTCTTCCACTAAGTGAACATGCAAATGAGATGGCAGCGGAAAGCATTTAGGACTCCTGACCTTTTAAAACAAAAGGGAACAACACAACGGAGAGGGCAGTACATTTTATATTAGGGTGCTCTTCAGTATCAGTTGTCACGAACACAGTTTCCACCAATCATTCCTCATCGGTTTGAAGTATGGATCTGACTGCCAGGCATTTATAAAGAGAAAAAGTGACCCCAGTACTGTGGGGAACTGTTTGCATCAGCTAACTGAGAAACTTATATTATGGTGATCCAAGAAAAATGAACAAGGGACGGGGACATAGACGGAAAGAAAAATGGAGTTTTACACAGATGAAGGAACAAAGGGGGAAAAACAAGCCCTCTGTGATTCTCAACAGCAGCATTGCAGCTGAGCAATTCCATCTCTGAAGCTGCCTCCAATCTATCATTTTATCACCAGCCCAGATGAACACACAGTCCATTTTCTCTATCAGCATATTTAGGAATTCTCAAGGTCACGACTGCATCAATATTCAAAGAATTCAAAGTTCTTGATCAGTATGCATTTTGTACAAGACAATCTGTTTTTATTTTTGTTTTGTTTTTTTCAGTTTTACCTAAATCCAGTGAAGTGTCAGATTTAAATACAGCAGCTGAGAATAAAGTCTTTGTTGACAGGGTCATCTATTGCATGACATACTGGGACGTTTCTTCAGAAAACAGTGATTGGGATCAGACATCAGGGAGAGGACAAAAGCTCCTCCTGTTTAGTCTCCAATCTGGTCTGTCCTCTCTCCGGGTTGTTTGTGTCAGTCTCCCTAACAGCCCGAGCCACCGGGGACTCTGACGGACTGGATGCTGGGTCTCTGTGAAGCAACGGCCAAGCAACGGTGCATCTGCTCAAAACCAGGACTGGTTGTCTTCAGCACAAGACACAAACTGGCCAACACTAGAGCCTTAACATAGAATGGCAATAAACATCGTTATGACAGGTCACATCTTGTATCTTGCTGTTTGCATGTATGTAACATATAGTGGGCTAGGACACATTAGATTCACCACTAAATTATAGGAAAGTAACCATACAGTAACGCATTATTTGTGTCTCTTTCAAATGAGTCCATATGTATAATCTTTTGTGATATTCTGAACCCAAATAAGGTATTGTTTTTGCCCATGTCCATGTGTAGAACTCTCTAGAATGCATCATTTTCCTGCTTTTTTTATTTGCATTTTCAATTTGCAAAAACTTGACATATCAGCCTCTTACCTACTCCATGTTCTATGTTTGCACCAAACCACTGAAGCAAATTCCTAGTAATGTGAACCCTGTTTACTTACATGGTAATTAACATGATTCTGACTGTGAACTGGCTAATAGTAGTATATAGTCATGGAGAATAAGAGCTTTACAGTGATGACTTAGCAGTGTGTATTATGCTGTTTGAGAAATTTGAGTATTCCAGTTTCAACACTTTATAGACAATCATTATTATCATTTTTAAACCAGCAATCAAATTGTATTTATATAGCGCCAAATCAAACCTAAATGTATCTCATAACACTTTTCATGTAGAGCTAGTCGAAACCAGACTCTCAATGCTTGATTTTTAAAATACTATTATTGCAATTATTTTTTGGGTATTGTTCCTAAGATGCTTATTTGAGCCTGTGGAATATCTCACTTTGAATTTGGAGTCTGTATCAATAATGTGGACAAACATATACGATGTGAAAGGCTTAATGTAGACTCAACCTTTTTGTGATTCAGTTCTGACTTTGTGAGGGCTGAATATGTTTTATTTTTCTCTGCTTTATGGCACTGCAGGGCTCTGTGAACGCCGCAGAGGTCCAAAACACCTTTGTCACTTGCAGCCATCTGACTGACCTAACACTGACTGAAAGTAACCACGTCTTCCTCCCTCTTGTTCACCACCTCCACCTTAATCAGTTCTGACACATTTGACCATCATTTCCATCCGGACATTACTGCACTTGCCCCATTGCTGTCGCTTGCTTCAATCCCTCCACTTTCTTCTAAACTCCCTTCTGTTTCATAAGTCAAGGTGAATAAATGTCAGCTCCATCATATCTACCTGCAGTCTATCTTTAATTCACAAATCATACACATGAAATATTCAGACAATGATGAGGATGAAGGCAGACTCCTCCACAAGTGGTAGCAGGTCAGCTGTGAGATGATGAATATGCAGATATGCACCAAGTAAGTTGGACAGCAAACAAAAAAGTGCTGAAAGATAAATGATGAAGTTTTAGGTGAAATATAATTCCACATTAGCTCAGAAGAAGTAGAGAGAACAAACAAATGATATGCAAGTCTGAGAGGATGAGCCTATAGCTGACCTTGAAAGACCCCCTGCTGCTGTCACTATAGTAGCTGGTGGTGAGGTGAGGGGTGGTCAGATGAAAGATGAGGTAAGAAAATAAGGGAACAGGCTGAAGAGAAAGCAGAGACGGAGCCAAAGAGAGGGAGGGAAAGAGGGAGGAAAGGTCACGAGCAGAATAGTAATTCCTCTGATTCACGTCTGCCTTCAGACAGAGCAGAGGGTTGAGGATACCCAGGGAGCACAAAGGGTCGGGTGGCGTCACTCAGATGCACAGGAGGTGGGACCAAGAGGAGGGGGAATAAAAAAAACAAAGCAAAGAAAAACAAAGATGAGATTTGGGAGGGATAGAAGTAACTAGGGTGGGGGCATGAAGGGGGGGATATATGAAGATGTCAGCACTCTTAAAGTCAGAAGACAGCACTTTCCTTCCATCAAGCAGCAGTTCTGTCAAGTCCGCTGAGACAGAACAGACCCTGTGCAGCCACTCAAGCGGTCCACGATGAAGCCCATATATTTTACATGCCCTGCCCACACAACACAACTCAAACCAAGGTGGCAGGACTGAGAGTCAGCATTAAAACATTCAAACTTTGCTGTGGACACTGAAGGGAAATGACCTGGAACATTATGGCAACTGAGACAGAGTGTAAAACATGTTTCAATAAGCAACTGACAAAAAAAAGAGAAGTTCCACATCCATGAGTCCACCTCTAAATGTACTTTTTTGTTTGTGGATATTGCATCAGATTCATTAACCCATAAAGACCCACTGCTACTTTTGTATCTGTTTCCAAATACAGTTTTCTCTATAATTATAACCTTTCTTGAGTGATTTATCACCATTTGTTATAACATTATCCTCTGTATTTTGTTTTATTTTTTCAGTGTAAATCATGAATTTTCTTAGATTTAATTCACTAATCATGTAGATGTTCATAAAAGCTCAGATTAAGACTGTGGATTACCATATCAAAAACCGAGAAAACTGAAGAAAAAGTGACTTTATCAGCAAATATATCAATAAGTGCATATAAATCAACTGTCTCCATCCACTGTCATTGATCCAACTCTATGGATTTTACTGGTGAATCAATGTTGTAGAAGATGAAGGTGTTTCCACGGTAACTACGGAGCCTCTGAACGTCCAAATGGGTCATATCTGATGACCATGAAAAGATGAAGAATTGTATTTTACACCAATTATTACATGCATTGATATGATTAGTGGATCAACAGGCACTAAACATTATAGATGAGTAGGTGTTTTTGATGGTCAGTGGCTGTTTGGGTGTTTTTGGGTTAAATACTTGCACCTTCAACAGCTGTATAAATTATAAGCGTAATCATGATCAGGACCCGTGTGCTTCCAGCTGTGTCTAGCTAGACACTGAACTTTAATACTTTTATCGCAATGGCAAATTTCTTCGATACTGCAGAGTAGGTTGTCATCAATTATATTTAAAGAGTTCAATCTAACCTTTCGTCTTTTTTTTTCATATTTTTATTGATGTGTATACACGAGGAACAAAGGCACTTACATACACCAGGGAACATTGACGCCAGCATTAACCATGTTTGTATACACCATTAGATTAAGAATACTTAACATACCTTTGTGTCTAATTAGATTTTTTTTTTAGTAAAATGGGAAAGTAGTATAAAAATAAGTATTAGTGCCAGTATTGGATATTTCTGAAGAGTAGCCAGCCCTGGATGTGACAAATTAGACATAAAAAAAATTGTGCTTTGGACAAAAATGTATTTTTTATGTTATTGTGTGTAATTTATAATTTAAATCAAACTAAAAGTTTAAACTAAAAACAAAACCAAAAAAATGCTCTCTTTACCAAATCTATTTGCCATACATAACTGAAGAAACACATTCATAGTTAATGAATTACAACAAGCAAACACACCTCTTCAGAGGAATTATCTCAATTTTCGATTTAGGAATTTTTCACAATTTCAGGAGGCAAAACCTCGTTTAATCAAATTTGATATATAGTTCAGCCCTGCAATAAATGAATTATGAATAGAAGAATAGAATTAGATTTATGTTTATTTTCAACATTTCTTCATCTGATTACACAAAATACTAACAACCGCTGTGGGCCGCTTGTAAATAACATCCCAGAAGGAAAAGTCAAAGTATGAGAAAAATGATCCCCTACATGTAGGATTTAAGAAATAATTGTTTTGTACAAATTGTGTTGCGTAAGGACCAGTAGCTGGTAAATCCTGTCCACCTTTTGTTAAGGGGTGAAACTTTAAATACTTAACAATGGAGATTGGTAAAATGCTGATTGGAGCTGGAATAACTCAGCTCAGCAGGGAGCTGCTGACTGCTCTGATCCCCTCTGACAATAGAAGCCACCAGTTGGACTTCTGAGCTCGGATTAAACACAGAAGGAAAGTCATCCCAAAGACACCAACATATCACCTTACTGAAGTGGTGTTCCTGCACCGATGGGGAGGGCCGGTTCCTCGAGCCACAGACCACAAAAGGTAAGGCCAAACACATACGGGGGAGAACAAAGGACAGCTGATCTGCACATTTACAGATTTCTGTCCAATAAGTGAACTAGCTTCACCTCTGTCTCTCTTCTTGAATCCCCAGACACATTAATGGACTTGATGGGGGAGCAGTCACAGGGTTCAGCTGAGATGGAGTGGAGAGACAATAAACCCCAGGCCTTGTGTCAGTTATTAAAGGCCTATAGATTATATGGAGAATAAAAATTTGATGACAGATATTCAGTGGGAAAAAGTCACAACTGTCTGAAACAGGATCATCTCACTTGTCAAGGTTAAAGACAATTAAAGACCGCCCTCCATCTGCTCTGTGGTTTTCTTTCAGAGTAGTGATGTTGTGCTGATAAGAATCGGTTCTGAGAGCCGATGCTTTGTAGTGAATCAGAGGAACTGGTGATCAATAATTACATATGATACATAATGTATATTATAATAATTAACATGGTTAACAACTAACAAAAAACAACACTTCATGACACTATAGACAATATATCATTGGTTGCATGTACCCAACTTTCATTCTCATTCTTTTCACATGTTTATATAATTACACAAAGAATTCAAGACCATTACATGCTTTTGCTAACAGAATACATGTGAAAACTCTGCCTTCAAGATGCTCAAAAATGATCATGATTTTTAGTATGTGCCCTAATGGGCACCTATGGACATGGATCATACTATTATATAAAAGCAGAGAGGGGGATAGACGTTCCTCCGTGCTGCTGAATAAGTGAGATAGCAGACAGCGGTCAGAAGGAGAGTCCGAATGCGTTGTGTTGCAAAAACTGGTATAAGTGACAAGTTAAAAAAAAGAAAAACAAAAAAATTGGCAACTGGCTGCAGTTTAAAGACATTGGAAACAACACAGTTCCTTCACTGTAGAATGAAAATCCCAGTAATAGCAGGTTCCACCACAGATACATCAGAATGGTTTGGTTCTAGTTTTAGGTCTGTTCCAGTGGCTCAACAATGGAGGCCGCTAAGGAGCTGCCCAACCTGTCTTACATGAAGAAGAAGATGATAGGAATCACATAAAATATCTTTACAAAAACATGAATATTTAAATAATAAGATTATCATGTATAATCTGCATTCAAGTGTAGTTTAAAAATGTTTTTGGTTTTTTAGGGCGAGTGAGCAGTCACGTGACTGCAAAAATCTGTGCCCAAGGGCTCTCGTTGAAGGATGCATGGGTGAAATCTACATATAAAAATAAATTACTGAAAACACATACTGTGTATTTTTATTTTAATTTAAATTAATATTTCAAAATAGTGGTGCATATGCTTTGGCGTTTCCGAGTGGTGATTTGTGGTTATAGTCAGAGGTGGACTGGGGCAAAAAAACGGCCCAGGAGTTTGTACCTGACCGGCCCACTCTAAACCACAGTTATTTGTCCTGTCGCTCATGAAACTAGTGTAGCATATGTGTTATTACAAAGGTACAAAGGCTAATATGTATTGTATGAAAACTGTCAAAGGTATATGTAATGTAACACAGTAACTATATGGTAAATGGATGGTAACTAGAAGACTAGGATCGGCTCTAGGAGAGAGAGGCACAGACTGAACGTTTGCTTTTAAATTGGTTCCATATTGAAAGTAAGACATTTAATCACATGTAACAAACAGTGCATCAGCGAATGGCCATTCATAACAATGGTTCAGAAGTTCAATTGAACACAGAATTAAACACAATATTCCAACTTGCATTCAATAA
This sequence comes from Ostorhinchus cyanosoma, assembly GCA_029814465.1. Lineage (NCBI taxonomy): Eukaryota > Metazoa > Chordata > Actinopteri > Kurtiformes > Apogonidae > Ostorhinchus > Ostorhinchus cyanosoma. The sequence continues at coordinate 36,450,347 of JAPTYQ010000019.1, forward strand.
CTGGTTTGACAAATCAAGGACCATTGAGAGAGTCTGCAGAACATAAGGTCCACCCACCAACACTATGTTATCTGTGCTGAGTATTTATGGAAGTGAGGCAATGTGTCCAGAAAGAGCAGCAGAATTTGTATGAGGGAAAACGTTTTGGACATGGGTGAAGGCAAAATGAGTATGTGTGGGCGGAGTCTAAAGAGGGTTTGCAGGCTGCAAGGAGTCCTCCTACCGGCCCAGAAGCAGGAAGCAGTAGTGGATCTGCACACATGGTCAGTGCAGTAGTCTGTAGGCTCGAGGCCTGCTTCATTAGCTCACCATCTATGAAAATATCAGAAAACCTGGCCTGTGTAGAGGACAGGACCAAATTACTAAACACATCAGTAATCTAAATCTACTGTGCACATAATTACATAAAGAATATTAGCTGTATTAAATACTTAGTCAAGATTCAATCAATAATACATTCATTCAATAAACAACACATCATTATACAAAACTGATAAATATATTAAAATGAAATAATTGGATCACATTTGAGATAAATAACATTCAATATTCTTCATCAAATTCAATCAATTAATTGTATCATTAATACTGAATAGCTAGTGACCCTAGTGAGGATAAAGCGGGTTCAGATAACGAATGAATGAATAATACTGAATAGTATATATACTCTAAAAATAATATGTCAGTGCCATGACTCAAAGCTAAGGAGAATGGACATTAATCTTTGGGTAACATTTCATTTAGAAGTCACATTTTTTTAGAAACGGCATCAATATTGTCAAAATGAGCAGCTAACCACAACGTCCATATAAAACAATGGGCCGCGGCTAGGTTAATCCAGCTAACCACATTCATAAAAAGCAATGGGCCGTGGCTAGGCTAATGCTAACAACAACCTTTTGACTCACCAATAACAGCTGATAACACAGTTCACACAGGTGCTCTTTGCCACAGCTGGGGTCGTGGTAGACGGCTCCTAAGCATTACAAAGTATACACTGAGTATCAACTCACAGAAAGGTGTACAAGAGTAGGTAAGTTACTTTTAAACTGACCTGCAGAACACTTCTCCTCCCTCGCTATATCTGACTGACTGAACTAACGTGAGTGATAATATGGTTGGGTGTGTGGGTCATGTGGCGACGTGACATCACCAAATGGCGAGTACTGATTGGCCAGACAGGCCCAGGTGACTTTCTTCCTAGAAGATTTTGACCGCAGGTATATTTAAGTGGAAGCAGAAAAGATGATAGGCAGACAGGATTTATCACCTGGGTTACACTAGCCCAGGGGTCACCAACCCTGGTCCTCAAGGGCCCCTATCCTGCAGGTTTTAGAATATCCCTCTTCCAACACACCTGACAGTTGTTATCAGTCTTCTGCAGA
>JAPTYQ010000019.1:36542058-36555436 GCA_029814465.1 Ostorhinchus cyanosoma
TGGTATAAGACTGTAACATAACAAAATGTGGAAAAGGTAACGCGCTGTGAATACTTTCCGGATGCACTGTATACACATTTATTACAATATCTTCAATCAGCGACAGACAGACACATCGACAGACAGATCGACAGATCAAGAGTGTGATTCAAGGGTGAGTCATCGTACAAAATACAAAAACAAAAACACAGACATGGACCATCCAGACATTAAATACATATACTGTCAGTGGACCACCCACTACTGTTTGATTCATAACTTTTGAACCAGACAAGTTTCAGACAAATATTACTTATAATTGTAAAGATCTAAACATCATCTTAAACATACTCAAAGTGCAAAATTTAGTTTAAAATATTTTTAAATGAAAAATACCAAAAACTACTTTGTCATGGATGGACAAAAAATTTACATTTATTTTTTGCATGAATTACAAAGTTCTCAAAAGGGAAGTTCCTATGACATTTTTATCCTCAAATGTATTCAGTGTATACAGGAAACCCTCTATTTTACCACCTAATAACTGGTTAGAGTAAACAAAAACTGATCACACCTAAATAGCAAGAGTTTAGAAAAATGGTAGTGTCACATCACAGATGGACAACAAAAGTAAATATCAAATTAAACATTTTTCATTTCAATTATTAGTATCATATATATATATATATATATATATAAAAACAATACTTACAACATACAAATATTAACATTTTGTTCACATGTATTTTGCATAGATATTTGGATTTATTCATTTTAAACACTGTTTAGAATATGACATAAATAATATAATAGTCAAATATCCATGTATTAGGAATGAATTTAATTAATTAATGAGAGTTTATAAAATAAACCCAGAATAACAGCACAAAACTGTATCACTTTCCAAACACTCACACTCATAAAACTCCTCAAATTTTTTTCATGCACTTTTCACATTTCAAAATACATTTTCATGAAAACATAAGTAATTATCTACCAAAAAATGGTTTGGTGAAGATTAATTAATTAATTTAATTATGTTTTTTTTTTTACTAGATGTTAACCTTACTTTGACTTCACCCCAGTATTTGACATTCAGGCTTATAAGTGTGCAGTTACACACAACATCACATAAAAAAAAAACCTATATGCAAGTCAACAGGCACAATATAGGGCATTCAACAGACCACCCTGACTCATTTAGCAGCCTGATGGCAGAGGGACTAAATAAGTTTAAACGTAAAAAAAATATTAAACTACTGTTGATTTAACCTGTGACTAACAAGATTAATGTTGAATGTTGTAATGACTCTTTGCCCCCTTTTGAATGTGAGTTCTGCTCTGCACCCATACTCCTGTTGCTCCGTACTCCCCTACCACCACCACTTACCCCTCACCTCATCTATGCCAGCTTCTCCTATCTGCCCCCAAGACCATGACCCCCAAAGACTAGAAACATATAGGACATTGGTGTCCAAATTTGACATCAACCCCTATTTGACCATAATAATGAATGCCAAGGTTGAACTTGTCTAGAAACTTTGCAAGTTGTTCCTGAATACCCAACATGAGAGAGATCACACCATTTGGTGAAGAGCAATCATCACATTGAGACTGATAGACAAGCAGATACCAAAGGGTATGACAATACCCTTGCAGCCAGTAGCCAAGGGCTAAAACCTGGAGAAAATGCTGAAGCAACATAGCTGTAGATCTGTCAATTTACACAGATGTTTTGGCCAGTCAAAAACTATTAATCATTGCTTCCATTTCCCTAAACTGATGTGCACAACATTCACCAAATGAGCTTCGTAATTTCAAATGTTGCAGCCTCCGAGGAGCTTCATCATTACGTAAGAACAAAAGAATAATTTTATCATTCACATCTAGGTAGACCTTCCTAAATATATACAGAAAGATGTATTGATGGTTATTGCAGCGTGGAATTAAACAACCTATGGATTTAATTTATACAGAGAGAGGCAAAATACAGTGAAATCAGATGGTGCTTACTGTTGAAAACCATGTTGTTGTCTTTGAAGTCTTTCCACTGCTGGTACCACTTTGAGTCCTTATGGAGCACCACACCCATAGCTTCCCTTAAGGTCACATGAAGAAAACACAACCAAATACATTTTCATTCATGTGTTAAAGAATTGAAAATGGCTGGGCCTTGAGGAATATCTGAAGCCTTTCCCTTTCAATACGAGGGCAAAGCAGAAAGCACTCACGTACTCGTTGGCTTCGAACACCTTGCTACCATCCCCTGTAGCCTTAGAAGAAAACTCGGTCCTCTTCCTGAGCCTGGCAGGAGGTCGATATGGACCTGTGTGGCCGAGGTCACCGATCTCTTTCTTAACACTCTCCACGCCCTAACAGCAGGCAAACAGGCAAAAACAAAGCAAATGAAATCCCCCCCCTGACTTTTGACCGGTACAAAGAACAAAGAAATCATTGCTAGTTGAATGAATTAGTGTTGTTGAAAATATATTTGAATAGTTTTATTCTGTTAGTTTGAACTGTGAGTAAAAGGCAACTGTATTAAAACATAATGTGCCCACACTTGAAAACCCTCAACCTTCAGTCCACCCCAAAGTTTTTACACATATGGACGGACAGATGGACAGACAACGAACTGATGACAATATCCTGCGCCGAGGGTCAAAATAAGCAGCAAATAATACACTTGGATTTTTTTTTTTTCATTGCCGATTTGCTCTTTGTTCCACTGTTTTCCCTCAACCTTGTACAGAGTAAAGGTCTTTACACAAGGTTTTTTTGTGACATTAATTTGTACATCACCAAAAACAGTGTGAATCTGTTAATATCTAGCCACACTTTCATTTGAAATATGACAAAAAAATGGTAAAAACACTGATATGAAGGACATGAGGAGCATCACCAAGAAACTAGACCATCATTCTAATGAGGAGTTTCTCTAATGTTATCATAAGAACCAAACATTGCCTGTTCACAGACCCAAAGGAGCAGATGACAATAAACTTCACTGGAGACACACTACATGTTTTGTCAATTACACTGATCAACAATGATATTGCTACTGGGATTCCAACTGCAGTGAAAGACTTTATGAACAGTTACATAGGTGTAAGATACTAAAACTATTTCACACAGTGGTATTGGTGGTTTAATCCCTTTTTAAATAACAAATTATTTTATTTCTCAACCAAAGGAATTGCCCCAAATTTTATGAAAGCAACTGTGACCTTTAATGTTGTCAATATCTTGGTGATGGCCGTCATTACAACCAACAACTCTAGTTCTATTAGACTGTTTAAGACCTCAGACCTTGGTGATCTAGTAATCTCAGTAAAGTTATTCATCTTATGGACATTGCTTTTATCAAGTAGCAGCAAATACTGCACAAAATGTAATATCTGTACATGGTCCACCTGCGGAAGCTTCTCCCAGACATGAAGGGAGGGGGAACTGGTGTATCATTAGAAGCAAACAAAGTTGTCTCAACTATCCTGACAATTTCTGTTACAGTGTGTAATAAATATACACCTTAAGACCAACACAAGACCTTGAGCATAAAAACAAGGACCGCTTACAAGGGTGCTTCTATCCAAATATAACTGATAATTACTTTTTGATCCCTCAGTGGGAAATTGTCAGTCCACAAGTGAAAGAGCAAGAGTGGGAATATTTTTGAGCAAATCTGATCAGCTCTGCAACTTCTGTGTTACAATAATTCAAAATGTTTTTTATTGTCCAGTGTTATTATAGCTGAAGTCAGAATTGCAAATCTATATGAACATTTTGCTAAGAACTACCACCAACTGTCCCAACTTTGCATTGTTTTCATTTCATTTCATTAACTTGTCACATCCTTTGTGTGTGAAGACCTTGGCAGTTAAAATCTTACTCTTCTTTACTCTAATACTTGAACTCCTATGCCAACATGTGCTGTTTCTTTTAATTTGAACCGAATATAAAACATAGTGAATACAGTGAATTCATACCTGTGATATTGCTTTGAATGCGCTTGTCTTCCCGAACATCTCCCCACTTTTGGAGACTGTCTCTGCTGAGCTCTTTGCTGTTTTAGCAGCCTCTTCCACTCCCTCTTTGATTTTCTTTCCAATATCTGTTCGAGTGACTTCCTCGAGCCCCTGCCCACACAATCATATTAGTACTGAATAGGTGAACAATGTAGAAAAAAGATCAGTCAATAAAGTACCTAGTATTTCCATCAAGGGAAATAGTTTCATAATCAAGTAGGATTTACCTCTTTAACTGTCTCTGAGAAGTTCCCCAACTTCTTTTTAAGTACTTCAGATGTCTTCACTGTTTCAGACTCTATGGTTTTCTACAAAGGAGGCACAGAGAGCAGTAGATGCATTGATATGCATGATATGACTGATAATTTAAAAATAATGGAAATTCTGTGTGTGGCTAATACTAACATATTTTCTTCGAGCTTGTTTCAGTGCATCTGACTCCTCAAGTTTTTTGGCCTCTTCCCGAAACTTCTTGATGTTTTCTTTCATTTCCTTGTTTTTATTTAGTTCCTGCTTTATATTGTCCAAAAACTCCCCCAGGAAACCTTTTCTGCCACCTCCTCTCTCACCTGACAAATACCTTCTTTGCAAACAGGGTGATTGAGGCACCTTCATGAAAAACAAAGTTAGAGTTAGGTTTTTGGCCAAGGAGAATATTATCACTCATCATCCACATAAGCTAAGAGGCTACATGTACAGACTTAAAGATAGGTTATGAAACTTTAGGTGAAAACAACACAAAAAGAACTGAAACCCTTCAAAGAGACCTCTAGTTGATATTTTTAGGCTTTAGATAAATGTATCTGTTAAAGTAAAATGAAGCAGCACGAATTATAGTGAGATCTAAAGTCCACCATGCAGGTTGGGAACATGAAAAGGTAAAAACACAGCAATAAGGCAACTTTTTTAATCTGTACCTGGAAAGGGCTTGTGAGAGATCCACATATCCTGAAGACGTTTTGTCTGTTGTGAAGTAGCAGGTAGGAGGGGAATGCTACAAAGTCTCTTCTTACACATAGCTAGAGAAAGTACAGCATATCAGACAAATCTTTGAAATAAAAACGAAAAAACAGCACCTGGTTCTCCGCATCACTAATACACATTGTTGGGGATGAACGAAATGTTAAATTCAGTCGTAGTGTAATGGAAAACCTTGTACATTCATAAGTTTAAGAGGCCGAAATGCAGCTTTTTGTAATGTCCCATACAACATGAAACATTTTTTCGGACTTCGTTGGTCAGATTTTGCTCTCCGTGAGTTCAAACGCCGGTTACAAAAAGCTAACTTTGCTAGCAGCTTATTTTATAATAACGGAACTGCTACGGACCCGAGAAACGTCGTAAAATGTAAAACTGAAAAACACAATTACAGCTCCCCGCTTTTACTATATTTGTCATGACTGATATTTGTTTAAAAACACCACTAACTCTCACCTTATAACACTGACACATGGGCGCCGCCATCTTGAATGTAGTGCCAATGACCTTCTTCCGGTGGTGACCTTACGTGTCAAAGAGGGAGGACTTACAAACTAACTCGCGAGATCTCATGCATGTATGATTGACTCATTCAACTGTACACTTGAGGACACATAAGTCACCAATACCCAAATTGTTACAACTCACACTAGTCACGTATGCCTTGTACAAAGCTCAAAGACGTTGTTTCAGTGTGTAGAACTTCATTCCCAGTCCAGTATTTAAAACAATGACAAGAAACCCAGCAATTTCAAATACTGATATTTATTTATCAAAACACCTTGTAGAACAAAGGCAATGACAGGTGAAGCATGACAGAAAATAAAGTTTAAAATTTGGTCTCTACAAAAGTAAAATTCAACTAAAACGCTTACACCAACTTCTAACTAAAATAACATGTTCATTGCTTTAAAGATCTAAACCAACTAAGTGAACCTGACTATGTTAGAGAGCAATTTAGATGATACAGAGCGCTTCAACAACAAGGACTAAGTCAGATGTTAGACAAATAACTTATGCATTCCTATCAATTCTAACATCGATCTCTCTTCCATTTAGCCGGTAGCCATTCATGGTCCGGCAGGCACGTTCAGCAGTATCAGGGTTGTCGAAGCGAACCACCCCACAGCCCTTTGACTTGCCATTCTCCATCTTTATGTCAGCATACTGAACAACACCTGCAAAGACATAAGAACCGATGTTATTTGTCATAAGTCAAAACATTTAATGGCGACAAACACTTTCGCTATTTTATTTGCCATCTACCATGACCCCTACCACATGTATTGAAGGTATCCTTCAACATCTTCCATGTGAAATCAAACGGCAACTGAAAGAGAAAAAATATATTCAAAAAACTATATTGATCATTAATTGTATATTAAAGTTAATTCCAAAAAAAGAAAGTAATTACATTTCTGACAAAGATCTGGCATCCTTTCCTGGCATTGCCCCCTGCTCCAGGCCCTCCAGCTCCAGCACCTCCAAAGGAATTACCACCAAATCCACGATCCATGTCAGTGGAACGATCAAACTGACCTCCAACACCTCCAGATCCCATACGATCCATTCCAGAGCTCATCCGGTCAATGCCACCAGAGGAGAACCGATCAAGGCCTCCAGTAGATCCCATGCGGTCAAAGCTGCTACCCATTCTGTCAAGACTGGTGTTGCCCATGCGATCCATGCCCATTGGGGAACCAAAGTCCAGGCCAGAGCCCATGCGATCCAAACCAGATGGGCCCAAACGGTCAAAACCTCCTGGGCCAAGGCGGTCCATGCTGGAGCCCATACGATCCAGGCTGGGTCCTAGCCTGTCCATGCTGGGCCCCAGCCGGTCCATCCCTGAGCCCATCCGGTCAAACCCAGAACCCAGTCTGTCCAGATCAGAGACACGATCCATCCTGTCCATCCCCATACGATCCATGCCACCCATGCGATCCATGCTGGATCCCAGGCGGTCCATTCCAGAGTTCATGCGATCCATTCCCATGGAGTTTCCTGTCAAGAGTAACAGAGCAAAATGAGGAATAATCATAAAAAAACTAAAACAAACAAAAAAATTATGCCAGCAATCTTGTGGTGTAATAAGGATCATATTCTTTTAGGTGTCAGAGGAACCAGAGGAATGAACAAAATCCTGAAAATACTAACCCATTCCTCTGTCAAAGGACTCTCCAAAATTATTGCGAGACATGCCCATTTCATTTCGACCAAACTCCCTGTCAAAAGCACCACCAATTCCACGGTCCATCTCTGACAATGCAAGAGATGAAACCATTAGAAACATCCAGCAAAACGTGAAAAGGCCCACGTTTGCTTTGGAGGACTTGACATGTCTCCTTACCATTCATTCTGCCCATCCCTGAGGAACCAAAGCGATCCATGTTGTTCATCCCTCCAAAGTTGTCCATTCCTAAGAAAAGCAAGAGAAACTAGTCAGAGGCTACAAGTATGAAAATCTGACTAAACACCAGACCAGGCAAAAATGAATCCTAAAATGTGACTACAATTTCAGTAAGCCATCTGAGAATTTCTGTTTAGACATACCTCCTCCTCCCATGCGACCTCCCATGTTGCCGAAGCCCATTCCATCCATTCCTACAAATAAGACCACTTAGTCACTGGTTTCATTGGTTTAGTGGTTACAACAAAGAAAACACTGAAGCAAGTTACCTCCAGGACCCATGTTGCCCATTCCTCCTCCTCCACCACCACCACCTCCTCCTCTGTTAAGTTGTGCAGCATCAATGGGCTGGCCACCAGGCCCAAGGCCCAAACCAACCCCACTCAGGCCACCTGGGAAGATAAAATGGGTACCACATTAAATCTGATCTGTAAATAATGAAAAATGGGTACATGAGGCTGCTGGCAATCACCTTTAGTTAAGGCCAACATATTTTTAGAGAACTTGTTTACAATATTGACATTCAAGATCAGCCAAAGAATAAAGGCTGTGAGTACATGTTGAAGACTCACAAAAGCTGTTTCCACTACACGGTACTGGCTCAACTTAGATACCTGCACAGTTTCCATTACAGGATACTACCAACTTTAGAGTACCTGGTCGTAATAGCGCGCAACTTCCACGTCATCTTCAATGCGACACAACTCACAGTAAAAACAAGAAGGAACAGAAGAACAATGCGATACATGCACAAAATGGAGGATGTCAATGGGATGATATTTCGTTTGTCGTTTTGAGGGCTGTCATCATGGACTAGCCTACAGTTATATTTATGGTAAACTTCCAAATCTATTAAAAAAAAAAGGCATGTCACACACTGATGACACAGCGACAACTCTGACCAATCAGTGGTCTACAGTGTTTACATGTCACATTTTAGTATATCTTCACCCATTTTGGAACCTCCGCCAAGCGAGCACTAAAAATTAAATATAATCAGGTACCAGATTTCAGGTTCTTCTACTTAATGGAAACATAAGACGGCTGAGTAAAGTCAGTACCACATAGTGGAAATGTGGCAAAAGGCTACTTCCAAATTAATTTGGAACAAATGTTATTTATTCTAGTGGAAACAGTAACGTGTATCCTTACGAGGAAGAGCAGCAGCTCTATCAGGTGGTCCCATGTCTTTAGGAAGAGACTTCTCATCCTGAAACACAATAAAAGAAACACTTGTATTAAAACCATCCTTCAGCATAATAGTGGGATCCACAGTAAATATTTGGGAAACATACCAGTTTGACATGCATGACCCTGTTGAACAGCAGCTGTCCATTGAACATAGCTGTGAAATCATTAAGGAAAATCACACCAGAGAAAGCCCATTTCAAAAGTTATACTGAATCAGCATTGAGCACAACATGGCAGAAATCAAAACCAAACCCTAAATCGACACTGTTCAAAAAGGATACAGACAGCTTGGACAGCCTCTATGGGCATATCAAACGTTACTGTGCCCATTCCTCTGCTCTTCCCATCTTTGTCTTCCAGAATATCAGTCCTCACTACCATGCCTGCCATGGAAAACACCTCCTTCAGTTTCTTCCAGCCCACTTTGTAGTCGAGCTGTGGACACAAGAATATGAGTAATGACACTTATCCGTGACATGCTTCAATGTTATGTTTCTTATCTGTACTGGAATCAATGCAGTATTGTTAATTACAATATAAATATGCACTGATTGGGAAGCGAATTGCATTTACTGCCTCTTTTTTTCTAATAATAAAACCAAGTCAATGGGAAACTTCTAAGTCTTACATTAGCCACAAAAACAGTACTGCCGATCCTGCCAGCCTGCAGACCATGAATTATCTCATTGGGGATGTTGGGGTTGTTCATTAGGCTGGGAGGGATATTAACCATGGGGCCATTTGGTCCAGGTCCCATTCGATCCATGTTCATCCGATCCATTCTCCCCATACCCCCCATTCCTCCATGCCCTGCAGGGGGGCCTCCACCTCCTTGTGCCTTGTTGATTTCCCTCTGAGCAATAATACCATCAGGATCCTAAAAGACAGACATCAAAATATGAACCAGGCATACACAGAAGCTTAAAACTTAACATTGTGGCCAATACTAGTAGTGTTTTTTCCTCCAGTTGCCATGGCCTACCTCTTTCACTTTTAGCGGCCGTCCATTCAGGTTGTGCTTATTGACCTTCTCCACTGCCTTCTTCATTAGCTCTTCAGTCCTAAACTCAACAACACTAAAGAAAGAAATGTACATCATGTGAAAAAAAAACTTGTACATACTTGTAAGTGTCCTTTCAGTAACAGTAAGAGCATTTCAGTAGCACTAGAGATGATAATGTAAGATGATAAATTCATAGACATTACTTACGCACAACCCTTGGTTGATTGAAGAGTCAAAGGAGAAGGCCGCACCAGCGATTTAAGGGAAAACAATCCAATTAGTTAAGCAATGTTTATATTTCATATGATTAAATGTTCTGAAAGTAGTTTAGAGGAAAGCAGAGCAAAAATAGAGAATCACATGCACATTCAAAACTTCACCATCAACACATCTACATCCTTGGCCACAACTGTGCTTCCAAATAAAATTACAAAATTAGACTCCATTTTACCCAGTCACTAACACAATGCAGGCCAAGTTTAGTTTATTACAGCATACTTTTCCAACATCAAAAGCAGAAAATCCACAGTGAGATAGGATTCCCCACAACTAAGATATTGGAATTGTATGTTCCAGTAAAGCAATTCTACAGAACAAGTTATATTTAACAACCTTCTAACAGCTTTAAAAACAACCTCTTGCTAGAACCTCTTTAGTTCATAAGGTACAAATCCAGCAACCAAAAGGGACATGTCAGCTACTGCAATCCCAAAGGATTGACTACAGAGGAAGCTGAAGTCCTGGTGTAAGACCATCAACTCTCAGTATGACCTCAAGTCAGTGCCACAGATGACACCAATAGAAAACGCCTCCGGCGTGCCACCATCTCAATCACTCCACCAGATATCTGAACAATTCCCAACAATGAAAAAAAGAAACCAAATCTGACAAACACAGGTTTGTCTAGGATAATTCTTTTTTCTTTTTTTTTTTTTATTTATATGTATTTTCACTTACCCTTGATTTGCCTTCTGCGTCCATTAAGTGTTCCACGTATGTTACCTCACCCACTACAAATCAGATTCCAGACGACACACACCAAGGGGAGAGAAGCCGAGAGAACAATGGGGGTTTAGAGCAGAACACAAATAGGATGGCCGGTGACAGTGAGCTCAGACTGCCAGTCCCGAGCCTTCCCTCAGCACCTCAGCAGCACAATACGGTACAGGTCTACAAAAAGCAAGCTTCAGTCTTTAAGAAAAAACACAGAGACTTCTTAGCCTGTCCTTGTTGGCATTCTCCCGAAGCACCAAAAGCAATAGACTGAGAACAACTGTTTAAAATGGCCTTCAGCCTTCCTGTTTGGATATGATGCTGTAAAAACCACCTTCCACTTGAAGATAGTTGACCATCAGCAAGTCAAAGTCGTTCAATGCCTCAGCCCATTTCATTGCAAACATATTTAAACTTTAGCAAATGTCGCCATAATTACACCTCAGACTACTACATCAGTGCATTCACCCATCAGCTGAGCCTAAGAGGAGACCTACAACTAGAAACTGACCCTAACATTAAGAACGGCAAAATCGTAGGGGACAAAAGCTTCACTGTCTACAAACTTTCTGAGAGTGGACCTGTTCCTGAGACGCACAATATCATAATTTTGATCAGCGTCGACCACAGCCACGCCTTTGTTCCAGATCATGTAGTATTCAACGAATGGACATCAGTGACCAAACCTCTGAAGACAAGGACAATGCATAAGAAGTTGCTTCATTTTGTAGACCTGTACCCCAAAGACATCACCAACGCACATCTGTGATAGGCACAACAGGGAGATCTGCTGAGAAAACAATTGTCAAAGTCAAACCTAAAAAAGAAAATGCAATTTAACTCCACAAATAACAGTTGTCATTAAAACAAATACCAGACACACCTCCATAATAAGTGTTTCAATCCTTTTATAGCAAATGCTTTAACTTACAGCAAAGGCCAATTCAAAGCATTTCTTCTGGTAACACTTTCTAATTGTTCATAACTACTGCACATAAATGAAGGAGCATTAGGCGACGCCTACTTTAAAACAAAGCTGCTTCAACACAAATGATTTCGTTCATCTCCAAAATTTTGACTAATTTTCATAATTATGAAAAGCTCTGCTCTTGCTGATAAAAACACATTATAAATAAGAACAAGTTGCTTCTGGTCTTTTAGGTCAACAAATATCACTACAACATAGTAATGTACATTTTTTATGTATTTCTTTGGGGGGAAAATTTCATTAGACCTCTGATACTTTCAAGCCACTGAATGTTTGTGGAACAACTTTACCAATGTCAAATCGCAGTTTCACAAAAACCACAAACGTTTAGATAGTCCTTATGGAAACTGGGCTTCTGCCTAACATCCAGGTTCACAGCGGTTGTGCACTGTCTGCAGCAATTCATGAGCTGACCAATAAGAGGAGCCTCTTCCAGAACTTGTATTCTAAATGTATTCCATACCAGATCACAAGCCTCATTCACTCAGGACTTTTCCAAAATCCCTTCAAAACTGCAGTAGTCAAACAAAATGACCATTAATACTGCATTCTTTCTTATGTCCAACTCTGTCGTATCCAGACAACCTTACCTTTTTCTTTCATTAAATCTTTGAGGGCTTGCCATTTCACATCGTATGGGATGTTGCTGACAAACACACGGTATCTTTTGTTCACATTTCCATAGGGTTCGAAGCGACCACCTCCAGCTCTCTTCTGGGGCCTTTCCTTCCTGCTTGAATTAGGCTCATGCTTGGCTTTCCCATTAACTTCCCTATGAAGACATATCATACAGACCATGTCAATGTGACAAAAAAAAACACAAACATGATTAAAACTTGACCTAAACATCAACATTGATATGTGTTTGAACCTAATGATATGCGTTGTACTGAAGTTTGCGCCCATATGGCCGCATGGCGAAGCCGCTTTTATAAAACGGGCCCGTGTAGCACTACTACAACTGTAACGCGATTTTCAAACCTATCAAATGCCCGTAATCTGATCAAAACAAAATATTACCATGGTATTTCATGTTATCGGATAATTATCGGAGTTAAATAAATTGCGAACATCACGGTACTCGTTTTGCGTAAAATGGCTGCACAGCGCCTGCGTTACCTTATTAGCCATTCGTGGTTCATACGCTGCAGACCAATGTAAATGTTTACCACAAATTAAACTAAACACGTGGTACATATAATTAGCGCAGTAATTTTACCCGAATATAATTGTTTTTAAGGTTTAGCGCTAGAGAAATGTACTATGTTAAGCCAACTGCGACTGACTACCTAGCCGGTAGATGCTAACAAAGAGCCCGTGCTGAATGGACCTACCCCTGCTGCTGAGGAGGCGGCTGCTGCGGCGGCAACTCCACAGCATTTTCCGGAGCGTTTTCAGTCTGTTCGTTGGACATTTTTAATTAGCCTGAAGTGACTGTTGGGTAAACCGAGTGGGTCTGCTGTTAACAAAATTTAAACCAGGAAAAACAAATAACGAGCGAAGCGGAAAGCAAGTCACGCACGCAACCGCAGTTCACCGAAATGGCGAACAACACAACCTCACTGCTGAGGAAGACCGGAAGAGAAGAATTTAAACCAACTGACCTACATCCGGTTTTTTTTTTTTTTTCAAATAAAATAAAACTCTTTTAGGAACAAGAGAAGATCTTCAGATTATGCCCCACAGCCTGTCAAACACACACACACACACACACACACACACACACACACATATATATATATATATATGTGTGTATACATATATATATATATATATATATGTGTGTTTTTTTCTTTGGGGGGGGATAGATAGAT
>JAPTYQ010000019.1:36570997-36584505 GCA_029814465.1 Ostorhinchus cyanosoma
CGGCATGATGGTCAATGTGATTTGTGCTAAATCAGTAGAAACCTGCTGTGTTGCCATGATGTGAATGTTTTGTCTGAGGGATAAACATGTTTAAAACTGGTTTGATATTAACCCAAGGTAATATCAGTATATAAAACCACAGGTTGTCACACTTGACTTGGCAGATGCTCCTGAATGGAATGAAACTGTCAGAACCTGTGGATGAGCGTGTATTAACTGCAGTTCACTTGGTGTCACTGATGCACGTCTGACTTGGTGTCCTGACTATGAGCAAACTAAACAGTAACTAAATAAGAATAAGAAACACTTCATTTGTCACCTTCAAACCCAAAATGGTGCAGTTTAAGTTATCTGCTCTATCTTTCCTAATTTTCTCAACCAAAATCAAATAGTTAACAGATGCATGTGCACCACACACCCTTCCCTCTACTGAACAGAGATCTCCTTCATGTAGTCCATGTAGTCAGCATTAAACTACTTCTTGGTCAGTTCATTTACTTTGCTTAAAGGTGGGGTACGAGATCTTAGAAAAACGGTTCGAGGAGGCTACATTTTGAAAATACACAATTCAAAAGTCCAAACCCCTTTCTTCAGACATCGTCCAGAAGCCACGCCTCCAGAATGCTTGCACATGCAATGTTTGTTCCCGAGGGTTCCCAAGTGCTGCACAGCAGCAATTCGCACAGCTCTGGCTCCAGCTTGAGCTCTTACCCATGCATACCTCCTCCAACACCCCCACTCTTACAGAACAGCCCCAGTTCATACCTATCTCGCTAATGTTAGTGACAAAACAGTTTTCTGGTGAACTTTACATCCTAATATTGCTAATATAGCTAGCTAAACTCTGTCTTCGTTTCCTGTACCAGTGCCCCAAACCTCTGAGAACACATGGTTCATGCAGGAGAGGAACATGCAGAGGGGGGAGGGACAAATGGCAGTTGAGTTTGATAGACATGTCACTGTTCAATCATTTTGAGTGGACACTCAAAATGATTGGATGGAGTTTTTTCAGTCCTGTCCGTTCCACAGGTGATTATATTTTTTCATTTTTGTAATAGAGCATTTAATTAATTGGTTATAATCGGGGAGTGAAGGGGATTTTAAGAAATATAGTAAAAAAAAATGCACTAGGAAAACATCTTACACTCCATCTTTAAATCTGAGGATAAACCCAGAAACTGACCCAAATCTTTTGTTTATTAAATTGCAGCGTAAACGGAGAGAATCAGCATCCAGCTCTTCCTCAGTGAAAAAGGTAAAGAAGCCTTGATGAAGACGAGATCCTCAACGGGCATGCGTCGAAGGACAAGGGACCACCTTACCAGCTCTGGTCACAGTGGAGACACCCATCAGTTTTATGGATAGACACAGGGGAGTTGGAAACTATATTGCTGTCCATTTATACAGAAAAATCACTGCGTAGACACAGAGGCCCAAGTTTTCACCTACTAATGAGACCTCTCAACTTGTCCCCATCTGGCTTTGCCTCCATCGTTGTGACAAAGGCAACAACTGAGTGACATTTCATTCCATTACTGGTCGTCTCCTTGCCTAGGCCATTGCTCAGCCTTAGATGAGGCAAGATCAACTGTAAATTGCCAGGCTGAGCTAATCGGGACATGGTGGAGAAGGTGAGGAAGGCCGGGTAATTGAAATGAATGAAATTGGGATGAAAGAAGAGACTCTGGGAGTGGGAGCACTTCGAGTCGCAATGTTCATTTGTCCCATCTGAGGTATTTCTGTAGTCTAATCATACCATAGTGTTTACTGGAAATGTGTTTTTGTTTCAGCCTGTAGTGCTGGCTCTCTCCTGAAAGCAGGTTTCATCTGCTGCCAGTGCTTTATATCTGGACTAGTGGGGCTGATTTGTGTTTTTGTCCTCAGGTGACCTTGGAGATGCTTTAGTCAATGATTGAATAAACCTCATTGTTTTGTTTCTTCTCACACGTTGTGCAAGTTTGTGCAATGATAGTATGTTTCACATTTCTGTCATTCCCTCATAGATAAGATTTTAACTTGGAGGCAATTAGTGGTGAATACACATTTGCTGGGAAAATTGTAGGATCATGACATTCTTACCTTACCTGTCATCTAAGTTAAGTGACAACTAATGACTTCATTAATATGATAATTAAGCAGTGATCATTCTAAGGTTGGTACAGCCACTGCCATGGAAACTTCATTAGGTTCCCCTATAATATTGCTAATTGCGTGTCAATTATGTCGTTTAGCCTACTCAGACATTAATTTCTATGCAAATTATCTGTAGTTTTTCCAGAAGAATAGTGTGTACATATCTGCAAAGCTATGCACACTATTTCACTATAAACTTATAAACTCCATATACTGCAGTTTGCAAATAATTCTCCAGAGTACTTCAAATGGTATCACATTTCACTATTTAACAGAAAACTGCATGATGATTTTTGGATAGGTTATTTCTATTTTGGTTATTTCTTTTCATAGCTATCTGCCTGTCAACAGTTTCTACCACAAAGCAGCTCAGTGGTGTATCTTTTTCACATGACAACAGTTAAAACCCCTTCATTTACAGCTCTAATAAGCACTACTCAGGTACCTGTGGTAGAGCCACCCATGCCCACTGTGGCTTTTTTTGATTGAGAGAGAAAGAGAAAAGCAGTGAGAGAAGGCAAGTAAACATGGCTAAAATGGATTCTTGGTGTCTATATTTCATGTTGAAAATTGGCTCATAAATCCAGTGGTTTGATCTATGGAACCCGTTGTTGCTTGAAAAAACCTCCGTAAATGTGTAATTTCTCCCTTGACAGAACACAGCCGAAAGGCTATCTTTCTTGCTTCCTCCTCCCCTCTCTCCCCTTTCCTCTGTCTCATTCTCACTGGCTCTCTCTACTTGCCTCATGTTGGATTAATGCTCTGCTCTCTTCCTCTCTCTTCCTTCATGCTCTTCAGATATCTTCTTTTCATCATTGCTCATCCATTTATCAAAACTGGGGCTCCTCTTTCTCCCCCCCTTGCTATCTCCTAGTATCTAAACCCATCTTTAAGTTGTATGGCAGGTATCTTGTATGATAGGCTTTAAGAAGGTGGAGGTTATTAATAAATACTAGTCCAAATTGAAAATAGTTGTGCAGGGATGCATCACCAGTCATGTGTGAATGATAAAGCCCCCCATAAACTCTCATCTACCCCTACCTGCCATGAGCTCCAGTCAGGGCTATAGTGTACATTCTACAGTACTGATGTGAAAAGCATGAGGCAGAACAGCACAGCGTAGTGTCTTATAATGTGGCTGTGATGGCATTGAGATGGAATCTCTTTATCAAGGCGGGGCTGAGGCTTTAATCATGGCCTAAGAGGTGCACTGGCGATTTATCATAATTGAACTGTATCCAGGCTAATCGCTGGCATAAGTCACTGTCGAGAGGTCACTCGGCTGCACCAGCGGGCAATGCCGGCGGTGGTGATTGAACACGCGGTTAAGAGTAAAAATGTGTACGGAGGGACATAAGGCAGGAAGAGGCAGGTTATAACAAATGCGATAGAGCCTTGTTCAAATACGTCACGCCTGGAGGTAATCGCTGATGTGACAGTGATTAGATTGGCTATGCCTCCTCTCTGTGGCATGGTGCTGTATACCAATCATGTCACACACAATCACTGATTACTTGAAGGGATAGAGGCAGGAATGGTGCAATAAGAGTGTAAGGACAGGCTCTGGATAATTTCTTCCCTGAGCTCAGGATTGAGCACCTGCTATATGGGCCAAAACAGACTTTGACCTCCGTGGCCCTCTCTCATCTCCATGCCTCTCACTTTGACTTTCACCTCCTCATGTATTTAGGTCACCTTGAGGGTGAAAACTTTTAATCATTGTTCCACATCAAATTCACCTGCGCCCTCTGGGACGCTGAGCTGCAACAAAGAAGAGGCGAGCTGAAAGCGCACGTTGGGAAATCACAAGTGCCCACAGGGTTGGACAGTGGAAGTCATTTCCAGTGGATTTTTTTGCTAGTGGGGGAAGGCCCGCTGTAACACAAACCCAATCACTGGTTCTAAGCAGTGCTTACAGCTAGGCATTAACCCCACTGTCCACTCTCCACATTAAAGCCCCAGGGAGGCACAGGAGAGTGGAGTGGAGTGGAGCAGAGAGTGGGACTAAATCTAGACTTCCTATTTCTCAGTACTGTGCTGCTCCCGGGAACATCCCCGGTCAGGTGTTGTTAGGACACCTTGAAAGGAAAGAACAGGACTAGTTGGTGATGGAGCAGAAAAGTAATTTTAAGGAGAGAACTGATGAGTTAAGAGACGATGAAAGACTTCCCAACAAGAACTAACATTGAGAACATAAGACAAACAAGAAAAGAAATGTCATTTTCAGATTAGTACAGACCGATTTAGAGTTTCAATCACATTTTCAACTACACACACGACAATGTCACAAAACCGATGAAAGTCACAAAAGCTAGACTCCAAATGATTTTAACCTGGGTTTTAAAACTGTCTATGATTTGACATAATGAGTCCTTTTACATTCACAATAATACTGTGATCATTATCTGATTTCTGGAGTTATCAGATTATTAGTGATCTTGTAAACAGTATAATCTGTTGTGTTTTATCAGATAACTGCAGTAATCCAATTATGTCTCTAATTCTCCGATGTGTTCATGCATGTATAGAATAGGCTTTATTGTCATTACACAGGTATTGTAACAAAATTACAGTATACAGGTTATTCTAATTTATTTCATTATTGTGCGTCTGTGCATGTATGAACACAAAATCATAGAGAACGAAAGATGCACAGTCAAATGTGAGCGGAAGATAACAGGAAGTTTGATTTCGCCCTGACTATGTACATACCTACTCCGAAAGAAATCCAACAATGGACTGGAATTTCTAAACTGGAGTTTATTGATTATTGCATTTCCTGCACGTAAATGTGTAAATCTGATTATTACAGTTATCTGATTACCCCTAGTTACCTGATGTTGTGGTCATGTAAACAGGCTCAAACAGGCACGTAGGTAATGAAGACAAAACCAAACAACAGTTTCATCATCCAAATCATATAATGGTGACATAATTAAAGTGCATCTTAGCCACACCTACCACGCCTTAATTTACCCATAAGGACCCAGTCTGACTTTTGTGGCAGTTCTATAATATTATTTTCTCTATATTTAACTTTTCTTAAGGGATTTATCACCATTTATTTATAATATTTGTTTAATCAATGAAAATCATGTATTTTCCTAAATGGAATTCACTGATCATACAGATGTTCTTTAAACCTCAGATTAAAGTTGAGGGTTATTTTATTAGAAACAGAGAAAATTGCTGAAAAGGTGACTTTTTTTCAGTAAAATATATTATTAACTGAACATAAACTATACATTTTCATCCTCTGTTATTTATCAAAATTCATGGGTTTTACTGGTGAATCAATGTTGTAGAAAAGAAGTGTTTCCACGGTAACTACAGAGCCTCTGAATGTACAAATGGGTCATATCTGATGACCATGAAAAGATGAATAACTGTATTTTACACCAGTTATTTACATAGGATTAATGGATCAACAGTTTAGATTTGTAGATGTTTGGGTCTTTATGGGTTAAACAGATGTAGTACAATTGTGTATGTATGTTTATCAGGTAAAAAGCATCTGTTTCAACTTGACTTCTTAATACTCCTCGACTTCTATCGGTGGATGCACACACAAGTTTGTTTTCTTCCTTTGAAGCCTTATCATAGATTTTACTGGTGTGGACTATGCTGAAAACACTATATATAATGAAGGTTCTGCAACTTTGGGATCACAGTTTTCCCCAAAGTGTAAAGTTTATGACTCATTAAAAAAAAAAAAAACAACTGCAAAGCCCTCAGTCATGGAGCCCAATAAACCTCCACCAAATTCTTCACCACATATCACTACCAATACAAGAGATGAAAAACCAGCAGAACCTCATTTACTGTTACAAATTACATGCAAGTATGTGATACATTCGGATTAGAATCAAGTCTGATCAATTATGACCAAGACCGGGCTTTTACAACGTTCACCCCATAATGGAAATGTTTTTCCTGGCCTTTACCTTTGGCTTCAAATGGTCAGTATATGCAGTCTTCTGTACTCACTCTCATCAGGAGCAAAGATACATGATGATCAAAATGGAATCCAATTGACGGAAGTAATTTAAGCAACAACTTATCTTATTTCCACTTGGAAGACAGGTCATCCAAAGCAGGGGAGATGGTGTAAAACCAAATAGCCCAAATGATAAACTTTGAGATATTTAACACTTAAAGACCCACAACTATTGTTGTTGCAACTCCCAAATGATTTTTCCTGTCTTTCCCAAGTGATTTATCACTGTTTATTATAATGTTATTCTCTGCATTTTGCATTTTTCAGTGAAAATCAGGTATTTTCCAGTATTTAATTCACTCATGTGTGGAAGGGGCGGGACTGCTGCTCTGTATTGGATCTGGATTGGGAAAAGTTTTGGTGAAGAATTATATTCATAATTAATTCTGTGACCACTGACCACCACTCCACTGTACCATCTCTATTAATAATTACATTACACAATTAAATTGCTGTTACATAGCCTGATGATCCCCATGAATCCTGCCATTGTTCAATCTTTTAGACATTAAAGAAATGAGGGGCTACTTGCTGCAGTTAGAGTTAAATACACAACCTAGCTTAAAAAAAAAAGTAACTGCCTCCATTAAACTAAGCAAATAGTTCAGATTCATCCATGGGTAAGTACTGCAGTGGTTAATGTTTCAGCTGAAACAGGTTATTTAAGTGTAACTGATACAGTAAGTGTCCTCTCATGTGTTTAATGTCAAAAAGATCGGACAATGCCAGTATTCATCAGGATCATCAGGCTTGTGACAGAATGGTTGAGGGAGAATGAGACATCATTTTCACACATGGATCAGCCTCCATGAAGTCCAGTCTCTAATTTGAGATGTGATGAAGACTTGATGCAGCCGTCCAATTCTCCACCATCATGAATGAATAAATGGTCATCATGGTCAAAGGTCATCATGAATCTAAACAGCAGAAAAAGCCATTTTTGGACTAGATTTTGTGATCGCGTTGTTTATTTCCAGTTAGATTTTCCTGTATGCTTGTGACACATTTTTACTACTATTTTTACTATTTCAAGCCAAATTTCCAAAGTAGATGAGAGGAACAAAAATAAGATTCATTATCTTTTTCATCCCATCTCCTATTACACTAACAGTGCACAGGATTTTCCTTTTTTCCCCTGGTTTTACAGATTCCTACCTCAGCATCATGGTCTGTGCTGATATGACAGACAGGAAACCCATCAGTGGAGTGTGGCCAGTGCAGGTCAGTGCTGGGATTCCAGACTCTAAACAGTAGCGGGTTGGACAGAGCAGCTCCATTCTGTTCTCCCATCAGCACTTAGAAACAAACCAGTTTGATTTGATTTGTCAGTGAGAGATTGAGAGGCCTGTGAACAATATGTGACAGAGTTACCTTGGCAAAGCAGCGTGGCCAATGTCTTGCTCCCTCTCTTTACCTGTGCAAGCACAATTCTCATAAAGAAAAAAAAAATCCAATTTACCATGCGATTCACAGCTGTCACAGCAGGGGAATTAAACATTACCCATAACTCACTGGTGGTGCTGAGCAGGTCAATGGATGGCAGGGATGGTAACATCACTCTGGGGTGCAATAACAAAGGATTTTAACCTTCTCTAACCTGACACCTTCACTAGAGCTGCTAGCAGAACATCCTCCTGCACAACAGCAGCTTTCACCAAGCTGGTTAACAATCTCCGGCCAGGTTGACGACTCAACTTACTGGTACACACCTTACGACTCATCACTCAAATTTCTGCCCAACACAAACAGGAAGATACGGGGAAATGTCAGCATAAATGCAATGTTTTCCACCCCGCTGGATTTGGAGCGGTTCTTGTGATGCTCCATGGGGGGTTGCTGGGATCGTGTAGCTACTCCGAGCGTCCTGGTGTCATCACCCACTCAGGCTGACTGCTTGCCTGGCTGGCCCGCCACCACCACAGCCTCAATTACCTGACTGACGTTTCATTAGCGCCTGCAGCTGATCCCATGGCTGAGAGGCAGTGGTGCGCAGAGGAGCACGGAGCCGGAGAAGGGGGGAAGAGAAGGAGGCTTCAACACATTCCATTCTCATGTGCTGTCAGTGTCACAGCTACAGCCACACAGCCACTCATTACACTGCAGTCATTTAGTACATGCTCTTATTGAGCTGGACGATGTATACTAAAATAGAGCCGGTTGGGTATTATGTGGTGACACCGGTTCTGAGCTGACATTCACATACCTGCCCTGATTGTTGGAGCAGGTGAGCAGTGTGAGAGGCTCAAGGTGAATGTGTGTGTGCACATGTGATATAAGATAGCAGCAGCAGCAGCAGCAGCTGGAGGTGTCTTTATGAGACAAATCAATCCGGTGCAGTGTACTGATCAGAGTTTTATCTTCTGTTCTTGTGTTTCTGTGCATGTGTGAACTGATACACATCACGTGCAGTAACAGGTTCTGTATGCGTACCTGATTTGTGTCTTTGTGTGTGTGTGCGTGTGTGTGTGGCCTTCTCCATCCTCGGGGTTAGTGCAGGCCATGTCAGAGATGATCCAGGGCGGAGCTGAGGGGGGCTTAGTGAGACCCCCGGCCTGAGCCTCTCCACAGAGCCCACGCTTGGCTGGCGTCTACTTCCCATTTGTCATCCAGGGCCAGTAAGACCCCCGGAGAGATTAGGGGCAGAGCAGAGAGACTGGAGGAGTAGCAGGAATAAGAGGATCAGTTAAGCTATAAACACAGACAAGTTTGTGTCTCTCACCCACTCTGGCGCAGTGACAGTTTGTAATGGCTGTCAAAAGTTGGCTCTGTGCTGTACATCTTCCTTTAAAAGACAATGCAGCGCCTGGATCTGACATATGTCTGTGTCTGCAACCACAACAGGTATAGGAACTTCTATAAGTTCAATCAGCTGCTACTGAAGTTGGACATTAAACAAAAGTTAACTGCACTGACCCACACTGACCTAAACTAATGAACCATGACCCAATGCCGAACAGAAAATGCAAAGGTTTAGCTATAATTAGAATTCTGTCACACAAAGACCATTAGTCAAAGCCCGAGATCTTCATTTCCATATTTTTGAATATTCTACTTAATTATGCAAAGAGAATAGTGAGGTAGATGAGAAGTTTTAAGAAAGCCTCATAAAGTCCTTATTAAGAGCAGAGGGGATTAATGACAGTTAATATGAGGCCAATCAAACATTTAATGCAAAGGCCCTCCTGCAGGCAAACAGTATTTAAATGAGTCAATTAGACATTCATTATCTACGGGCCTATAAGTGGAGTCAGATCTGCATAAATGTTGGTGCAGAGAATCACTCCCCTCTAAAAAGGACTTAATGAAATATTAAAAAAGTTAACAACTTAGACACGGAAAATGTACAAATATTGATTGCTAGAGGGCTGGTTACATGTTGTCATCAAATCAGGCGAGAATGCTCGATATCCACTGGAGATTGTCTCATAAATCATAATTATTGAGTTAGCATGATCTCTTCTTCCAATTAGCCATGTAGCATTGTTTGAGTGGAATGAGCGCAAGGCTAAAGTCAGGGGGAAGCCCTCCGCTTGTCCAGTATGAAATCCTGTACATCCTGAATGTCTTTGGTTTCACTGTAACTTCCACTAAATTATCATTATGGTAACAAACCACCTTAAAATAAGCAGATATACACAAAAATATACATATTCTGCAGAGGATGACTTGAATAATGTACCAAACTATGCAGATATATCATTGTCAGGACCCTCTCCCTCTCTCCCTCCTCCTCCTCCTCGTATCCTTCTTTCTTTCTCTCTCCGTGTCTGAGCCTCCACTCTTGTCAGTTGCCCCAGCACACAATTACTGTGTGTGATTGCTATCAGGCGGGACGGTCTGGGAGGCTCCCAAATTAGGGCCTAAATAGGATTTCCTACAAGGCGAAGGGCACAGGCCTGGACATGGTAATGAAAGCCTATACATCACAATCAGGCCGACAATCCTATTCATACTGCAACACATTACTCTCACTCCTCATAATTATAGAGGGGTGACAGACGGGCCTGTGAGGCATGGCGGAGGAGGCGAGGAGTGTGAGGGGGTGAGGAGGAGGAGGAGGGGGTGTGAGCGGGGTGTTAGTAAGGAAGGCAGCTGAGCAGTGTGACAGTTAGTTTCGAGTGGCTTCTCGTCTCCACTTCTGTGATCTCTTGATACAGAGAGTGACCGGATTAGGTGACAGTATACTGGTTCCAGTTCCTACATAGTCGTGGAAAAGCACTTCTGCCACTTATAGATGTGTGTAATTACCGAAAAGAGCTCTAATTTGGGTGGGTTTTTTTCTTCTCCCAGTGGTAAGATTCCTCTGATGGGAGGTTGACCACATCTTCTATCAAGACTGACTGACACAGACACACACACACTCACACTCACACACACACACATTCATTCACACAAAGTGATGTGATGAGATGTGAGGGAGGACAGCTTTGCGATCAATACCATGAGCAGGAATCAGCGATGGGGAGAATAAGACAATGGCCTATCAGATTGAGGTTGACTTCTCCTTGTATGTGTCGCGGGGCCTGTGACAATAGATTGGCCGAGAAATCCGATGGCACTCACCAAACAGGGGGGGAAAAAGAGGAGAGAGGAGACGAAAGGAGATGAAAAGAAAGATTGCTAATGCTCTCCAAGCAGGCATTTTAATCTGTGACAGAGGGGGATTTGGTGAAAGCCATTATCACACAGCAAACCCCCCCCCCCACCTTCCTCTCTCCTTTTCTTTTCTGATAAGACAACCTTATCAGACTGCTTGGGGATGAATGTGTATGTGTTTGCAACCACACCTTTTGCATGTGTTTGTGTTGCAAAATGGGATATTCCAAATTCATTGGAGCCAACAAAGCCCCGCTCTGTCAATGTAAATCACCTTAAGAACTCAGTCAAATGGTGAGGATCGTAAAATGAATTCAAGATCACAATAAACCACTTCACCAGGCAAAGAAACAGCAGCACAGGGAAGCAACATGAAGTGTATTGTTCCATCTGTTTGCAGCTGCAGGCCTTTTTTTTTTTTTTTACCTTTCATGATCAAATCACAAGTTTAAAGAGAAAGAGATGAGTTAAGTAAGGGGGAGATGATGACGGTGTGTGCACACTCATGTCACACATTCACTTCTGGAAAGCTCTCCGTTTTGTCAGCTGGACCAGGCACAGGAGGTTAAGACCACTGTGAGGCATCAGATGGACAGCTGGGCTTTAGATGACAGGTGCAGCTGGATGTTCTCTAAGTACATTCACTGTCTGTTAATGTCGGGGGTCTCAAACATGTGGCCTGCCAAAGGTTCCAATCCGGCCCGTGGGATGAATTTGCAAAGTACAGAAATTCCACAGTCAAGGCTGTGGAACTCATTTTAGTTCAGGTTCCACATACAGACCAATATAATCTACAGTAAAATAAAAGCATAATAACCGACAAAAAAATAATGATTCCATATTTTCTTCTCTGTTTTGATGAGAAAATAATACTACATTATGCCTATAAATAAAAAATGAAACTTCAAATTTTCATCTTTGTTTTAGTGCAAAAAATAATATTAAATTATGAAAACATTTACATTTACAAACTATCCCGTAACAATAAAATGTGAATAACCTGAACAAATTTGAACAACCCAAAATGTCTAAAGAACATTAAACACAATTTTCTTAAGAAATTTCAGTTTTTTCAGATTATTCACATCTTTTTTGTTTGGATAGTTTATAAAAGTAAGTATTTTCATAATTTAGTGGGGCTTTTTGCACTAAATCAAAGACGAAAAAATTGGTGTTGGGATTATTTATAGGTTATTATGCAATTATTTTACTGGTTCTGCCCACCAGAGATCCAATCGGGCTGAATGTGGTCCCTGAAAGAAAATGAGTTTGAGCCCCCTGGTCTCTGTGAACATGAATGACTACACATATATTTGCATGTTTTTATTTGTCTGTGTGTGCGTTAGGATGAGTGTGTGTGCTCTCAACATGGTGTCCCTTCTGTGATCAGGACAATCTATCAGCTCTTGCTGCTCATTAATCACTAAACAGACACACATGCATGTTCACACGCACAGAACACACGTAGGGATTAGGGCAGAGGCTGAAGTACAGTTACTATAGTGAAGCACTCACACCTGAAGCACAGACGGCATGATGACAGGATGTCAGCAGATGATAAACGCTTTGAAACCAGGTGAAAAAACATGCTCCAACTTATGTCAGTGACCACAATGACCACAGAGAGGACAAGATCCAGAGACTAAACTAAATCTTGTTTGTTCTTGTTGTGATGCGACAGTAAAGCCTCAACAACCATACCACTACCACCATGAGCTTCAAGAGACTGGCCACAGAATGAAAACGTTTGATCCATAATGTCATTTTGTTGTCCTTACCCTGGAATAGTTTTGTTGAAGATGTCTGCAATATTTAGTGATGGTAATATTTGATTACAAATTGGAACCAACAGCAAACCTCCCCCATGCTGACATAAGGTGACCACAGAAAGATGTGAATGTCTGTGGTAGCTGCATTTACTGGAGTAACACCATTAAGATAAAAACTTACACTCACCTTTAAACTGGGAAGAAGGTCTACTGAACTGAACTGTAAGTCAACTATTAGTTGCAGTTGACTTACAGTTACTACGTCCCTGTGGTCTGGCTTATCTTGGTCAGACTAAAAAACCCTTCAAAAACTACATTTCAGTACACAAAACTGAAATTTGCACCAGGAATTAGGACCATGACCCTCTCGAGGATAAAGTGGTTCCGAATATGAATGAATGCATGAATTTGGAACATGCCTTCGCAAACCACTATGTTCCACTTCCCCCTTGAAATTCTATAGGATTGAGAAGATGATGATGTCCACAAGAGGTGGAGATGTGTAGAGAACTCAACACAGTGACTCCACCTGGACTTACTGAGGACATAAGCTTCAAATGTTGTCTATGTTAAAACTGTTTAAAAGCCAGTGGTTAGGAAGGTAGGATAGTCTAGTATCGGGACTATCCTATGATGACAGAAAAACATGAAACAGCTTTAGCTACAGACCTTTTTGCTGCCAACTAGTGTATAGTTGTAACAGACAACCAAGGGTTAGAAAAAAATGTAGTACATACTTGTATTTGGTCAGTTCAGAGAATATAAGAAGTGTTTGGTTCCAAGATAAGGTTCTAAGATAAAGTTCTAAGACCAAGTTTTAGACCATGTTTTTGTCTAAATCTACTGAACTGATCTATTCTAGTTCTCAAAGACTCTGATGAAGGCTCTGGGCTGAACAGTCCCTTCTTACATACTCACTTGTAAAGACAGATACAGCAGGCGACAGACGAGCACCTGAAGACACAAAATAAAATAAAATAAAATAAAATAAAATAAAATAAAATAAAATAAAA
>JAPTYQ010000019.1:36625593-36636132 GCA_029814465.1 Ostorhinchus cyanosoma
ACACACACACACACACACACACACACACACACACACACACACACACACACACACACACACACACACACACAGTGGCTGGCAAGCTCAGCAGTATCCATTACAGGCAGCCATTAGTATGGAGATTGTGCTAATTGTCCCCATAGACCACACAGGCAGCGCTCTGCAGGCCCGCTGTGATGCTGCCAGGCTGAGTAAGAGCACAGACTCGGCTTTACACATCCTATTGTCTCGGTCACGACCCTATTAGTGCAATTACAAATCAATCATTGAATGATTGTGGGGTACATGCTGTGGATTGTCTCCATGTAAATGACACTATTATATCACAAGAAGCAGATACTGCAGCAAAGATTCACATTGGAAGTGTCAAAGTTCACCTTCTGAAACCCTGTGAAGAAGAGCACACAATTAAATCACATCTAATCACAACAAAAGTGGTTGACTTAAAGGCCAGAGTGTTCGCTGATACTTTGGATTCAGCGACACTGAGGAGAGAAAGATCGAAGTGTAGTGTATTTTATGTTCTATATTTTCTCAAACTTTTCGTATTTTATCTTTAATACGAGTTCAAATTGAGTTGGAAAAAGATACACATTAAAAAATAATTTGTGATCTCTACATTTTCCTTGATACCAAGTAAGTAGTATTTGTGTTTTTTGTATTGAGTTCAAAACATGGTGAAAATTGTTCCATGATCGCTACCAAGTTTCCAACAGTTAAAGGCTGCATGTTTTTAGAATCAGGTTGCTTTGAAATGGAAGCGGCTGGAATAATTCCTGCTCTGTGTCCCCCTTCATTTCAAGCCAAACATTAAAGTGCTAATTGTTTTTTACTGCCCAAGTGTCACTGAACAGATGTTTATCATGTTATGATAGTACAACTGCTGACATCCTGGGTTCATATTATAGTCTGATATCATTGTCACATATCCGACACATTATTATTTTCACTGTTGATTCATCTGTTGATTCTTTTGCCAGTTACATTTTTGGGCTCAAAGGTATTCACTTTAACGTCACAGAGAAAAGAAAATAGTTACAATCTGAGGTATTGGTCTTGCTCTTTTTTTTTTCCATCTTCTAAAACTCTCCTAACCCAACGTGGTTCAAATATCACATAATTACATGGATTTATGAAAATATTTGATTGTTATGGAGTCATTCAAATATCCATGAACTAGAGCTGGGAGACATGTCAAAAAAATCAGATCATGATATTTTAATGATGTCAATATGTATCACGATATATAAATCAAATTACTATTTTTGCTAAGCTTAAATATTTTTCCAAATATGATTCATTTTCTGTCAGAGGTTGAACATGACAGATGTGCTGAATAGGCCTATAACAGTACACTAAATTTTTGGTTTGGTATGTTTTTAGTTTTGAAAGCCATGGTTCGATTTTTTTTCGGTTTGGTATGGGAAGAAAGAACACCCATCAAAATGTCTTTAATGCTTTTATTAGGAATTTTTGACCCCCCCCCCATTTTTGGAGACAATATAATATAGAAAAACAAGAATAATACAATTCTGCTGCAAATAAATCAAATCAAATCAAATCAAATCAAATCAAATCAGATAATTACTAAATGTATTTTAAACATTAGTTTTGCACTTTTCCCTGAAAGGTAGTTTTAAACAAACAACAAAAATCTAATTACACTTCTGTCAGTTCACATTCTGCATAAAAATAACAACAACAAAAAATTCCACATGAAGTGCAACATTAACAAGAGGGCAAATTCATATTCTGTTTCAACAAACTTAAGAGCAAGATTCACAATAAAATTAACCAAATTATTTATTTTAGGACAGTTAACAAACTGTTTAGGCCACGTTGTGTATTTATTTGTGTGTGTGTGTGTGTGTGTGTGTGTGTGTGTATGAGAGAGAGAGAGAGACAGAGTGAGTGTGTAAACCACCGTACATAGGCAGCAAACAGTGTTCGTCTTATCACCGTCGTCGTCTTTCATGTGGAACCTGAACTGATCCTGAACAGGACTGTAATGATGGCACAGGGTCTTCAGTCTCTTCCCTCCAGATTAACATCACATTTGTGTTTTTTTTTAACCTCATGGCCTTTATTTTGGGTGAATGTGCGCTCCTTCAATATGTCTGCGTGGAACTTGCCTGGATTTAAAGTTCCACGTCAAATGACGTCTTTCATTCCTTTTTCTTTTTCTCAACATACTGTCCTGTTTCAGCTCAGCTGTGTGCCGAACCGAACAGGTGCGTACTGAAACGGTTCGGTTCGGTTCGGTTCAGTATGTGTACCGTTACAGGCCTCGTGCTGAAGAACATTATACAACTGAAATAAAACCAGCACATATATTTAAAACTAAAGTAAATGTCTGACCAGCAGGTAAAAGCTTTCACATTTGAAAAGAAGGTTTGTGTGGAAAGGTGAGTGTTTGCGTTCTTCACACAGGCTACATGTATTCGTTCGCTACACCTCTGTATTGTATTGAAGGCCCCGAACTGAAGTGCACCTCACTTTTCAGTAACCCAGTCTCAGTCAAATGTTCTCCTAAGGGAACCTTCATTTCCTCCCACAGAAGCCCAAACATTAGCCTGTGTGCTGCGGCTGCTCTTACGCCTGTATCATCTTAACCTGACGTGGCTCTAGTGTGGGTGGTGCGGTGCGGTGCTACTTAATTCTGATTGGCTGTTCTTATGTCTGTCAAAGCATGGACGAATGAATTCTATTGGAATTGTATCGAGCATGTCTCATGTTTCTATCGAGGAAAGGTTATTTCATGATGAATATCATTATCATCTTATCACTCAACCCTAACATGAACTCATTATTAACAACTGAGGAGCCAGAGTTTTTTTTAATACTCCATTTTGATATCAAGATTTCAAAAAGCTGTCTGTTTCATTCTGTTCATTCATGTTGCTTGTTGCAATATTGTGACTTTGATACTTAAAGAGTTAATAATAATAATTCCAAATAGATTAATGAATGAATATATAACAATGAATAGTAATTATAATTACATTTCTTGTACTGAAATGTAACTAATTATTCTTCTTAATTGTCAAAGTATCAAGATTCATCTTGAAAGTGTTGTTTTTCTGGTTTAATTTCAATATTTAAATATGATCATGTTTGAGTTGATGTGCTTATTCTTTTGGTGTGACTTTTAATTCTGAAGATAAAAACTTCCCAGTATATACAAGTGTTTCGTGTCCAATCCACATCCAACTCTTTGACTCAGTGTCTGTCTTTAAATGATGAAGCCTTTGCTGTTTGGAATGAATCTGATGTGTTCTTCCTGGTGCTAGAGTTGACAGTGTTTGTGGTGTGGGTGGCCTGGTTCCAGGTCTCACCCATTGGAGAGGGTCCAGTCTCATTAGCCACGACTCAAAGCTCAGTCGAGTAGATGAGGTTGAACTTTGAGCGTCTCCAGCGTGACCTCACTGAATGAGAACACAAGAGAGAAGATCTACACCCACTGGCGCTGCCACGGGGCTCTTTGTTCCCCTGTGTTTGGTGACTGGGGGGGGGGTTGGAGGGGTGGATCAACAGGGGCGCTACTGTACCCGCTTTACTGTGGAAATGATGCAAACACACACACAGGCCATTAAAACAGTGGCAGCCATTTCCAGTCTAATGCGGACGCTCATCCATCCACTCCAAGTGTCGTTGTGTTGACAAGGCGTCAGAGTTGAGTCGCCATGGTGCCAGGAAACCACACAGGATTGTGTACCCTTTTGCCACAAAAGAAACTTTCAAAGCAGTATTTACTGCTCACTTTTCTAAATCACACACTCGACTGCAACAGTAGGGAACACAACATTTAATCACATCTAAATATCAGCACAATGAAGTGTATTATATCACTCTATCTGCACTGACACTGCAGTGTAGTTTAGTTTAGTTCACTCAGTACAAAGAATGAGAATTTAAATAATTTAAACATTGTGCAGGAGGGGTTGGAAGCTGATAAATGGCACAGGAGAGTCTTTAAAATCATGTAAGAAGTTACAGAACTGAGCAGAAAATGTGTCCTTTTCAGATGATTTTTGTGAAGAAGGATAAAGTAAATGTTCATTGAAGCAGATTCCAAAGAAACGGCCTTGTACGTCTGTGTCAGTGAACATGGAAGACGATGGTTTTTCCAAGTGTCTGGTAGAACAGATGAAAATGCCTAGACTCTAGAGAAAACTTGAGTTAAAGATATTTATGTGTATAAGACTCACATGAAAAACTGGTGGAAGTTTGTTTTTTCTGAACCAGTTAATCACATCTTTTTGCAAAACCAGTTCTCCAAAATGTCTCTTGGATGAGGAAAATATTATTGAAATTAGTAGGAAAGTAGGAGGCCAAGTGGTTGTACTTACAGTGGGCACAGTATTATATCTGTCTTTAATGATCTAATGGAGTCACTCACTCTACCAGATGTTCTCTATATTTGCACAGTTTTTACTCAGTGAATCTGCAGGCGTAAGTGTTTTTATATCTGTCTCCTTGGCCTTGAGCTCTGTTGATGTTACTGTGGATAATCTGCTCATTCATCTTTGACTTTCCACATCTAACTAGGTGAAGATAAAACCATCTTCATCTGCCATAATTGTTAGCTGATCCAGGCAGACACAATAACATCCTTTAGGAAGTGTGAGTAACCCAAACACAGGTGTATGAGTGAGTGCCAGGTGGTTGGACATGGGTCAACACAGCTTCTTCTGACAGTATCAGATGTTATCGGGAGGACGACCGGTACGAGGGAGCGATGGCTTATCTCTAATGATGCGTGCACAATGAGACTGTCGGAAAATTTAGACAAGTTGTGACCGGAGCTCAGCGCGCATTATTATTGAAGTCTAATGCGGGGCTTTGTTTGATCAATCGGTCCTGTTTGAAGTCAAATGCTGGTTCTGAGGAAGTTTCAGGCTCCCTGTGGTGGATGGCGTCTAATAATGAACAACTGCTCCATCAGTGTATGAGGGACAGGTGTGTGAGGGGATAAAAGACAAAATCTACACAAACATATACCTACAAATAACAAAAAATACTGATTGTTCACTACATTAATGCCTTTTCTGACTTTTTCAATGTGTTAGTGAGTTTTTCATTTCTGTGTCATGTGAAGGACAAAGATTTTGATAAAGAAATGACTCCACTTGCCAACACAGTTCAAACAGATGACATGATTGGATGGCTTTAAGGTTGTAATAGAATTATTCAAATACACACATAAAAACTCTATTATTATTATTATCATTGGTTTAAAGAAGCCTTTGATACACATAAGTCTAATGAATGAATGAATGAACACTTTCGTGTTGAAACTTCTTGGCTCTAGAATTGCAGAAATGATTTCATTTCATTTATTTATTTAGTTACAGGACACTGTGTTTTGGCATTGGTTACAAAGAACAAGATGGATGCGCCAGATTTAGCAGAGAAGCTCATTTCCATCTGTTGTCCTGGACAAACAACCAATGATAGTAAGTAGATCGTCATCAAAATACTTAGATTTGTCTACAGGTTCTAATTCTTAACATAAAAACATTTGGGTATTTAAAAATAGACTTGTGTTTAGTATAAAAAAAGTCCAGGAAACCAGGTTACCTTTGTTGTGTGCAATGAATGTGGGAATAGTGGACAGAGGCTTTAATCTGTCAGGAAGGTGGTTTTCAGTTGTAAACTTGTGTTTCCTTAAGTGTCGGTTGTAATTTTGGAATCTGCTTCTCGACATGATGTGGATTTGTGCGGAATACGCTCCCTCTCCCAAAGGTACCAGTGCTGACCTCCATCTACTGCAGATCATTCACTGATTTATAAACCTGGATTTGACACAAATGCATAATAGGCCGGAGCAAAACATGGTTATTAACATAGAGAAAAATATATAGTGTTGTAAAATGTCTGCATTAGTGTGGACAGGGAAACAGAATCTAATAAAAAAAAAAGTATTTTGCATCTGCAGGTAAGTCTTTAGTTTGAGTCATGTTGCTAAACAGATTTGTCCATATAAGCCAAGATAACTTACTAATGATTTAATGATTTAATTTTGTCTTCCTTCTCCTGCCATGTTAAGTACCTAAACGTCTCACAGAGAAAGTCACACACAGGAGCTACAGGCTTCAGGTTTACAGCAGTGATCAAGGTTATGCTCCTCTGCTGACAACCTTCTGAGGATGTCTCACCAAAAGATCTAATACGTAATAAGAAATCTTTTCCCGGGCTGTGTAATTGTTGTTGAGTGGAGACATAATTAAACTCTTCAGTGACTTCCACACTGACGCACTGTTTGTCCAGGACTGTTGGAAAAGTTGAGTACTCGATGCAAGCAACAGAGCGATCCTCTCATTTTCTCCTTATTAACCACTAATTGAGAGAAAAAGCGAGAGGGGAAAAGAAAATGAGAGAGAGGTGATGAGAAGACGGGAAGGAGGGAGAGAGGCAGAGACAGTATTAATGTGTATTAATCAGTGGTGCGGGTAATAGTGATCTCTGTGTTTGCAGACAATCTAATTAGCCTCTAATGAGGGATGGTGATCTGTCTGAGAGCCTGTTGATGTTTTTATTTTCTCTCAGATGCACAAAGACACACAAACATAGACACAAAGCATGACAGGAATAATGTATCGATGGTAATAGCAATTCTTTTTGTATCTTTGCTTTAAGACCAGTATAGACCTCTATATAAAAACATCGTAACAACCACAACAGTCTATAAAATATTAATATACACTTTCCTGAGTTACGTTCTTCTCAATGAAGGCACTTACTGAAACTCCACAAATGTGGCGTTTTGGTGCCAGCTGCTTTCATTAACACTTCATTGCTGCTGAAAATGCCAATGCGCACGGTGTCGAGTGTTTCAACTGGACACGACTGTATTATACCTAAAAGAAAATCCTTGTAAACTGCAGTTATTAAAGTGGTAACAGTAGCATAAAATAACTAAAACGCACAGGTTGAAACTTCTTCCTGCTGGCAAAAATGATTTGAACTTAGCTTATGTGTCAGCTGATTGCCTGAGGTGTGTTGAGACAGGTTCAGTTCTTGACAGTGCGATACACTGTGACAGAGGAGGATCTGTGTATATTTCAGTGCATCTTCTGAGTTCAGGTTGATGGCATTAGAATGAGTGACAGGCCACCGGTGAGCAGCTTTATCGCTGTCCGCTGTCAGCTGCCGTTTGATCCAACACAACTGCACTGGCTCTGACAGACAGCAGCCAGCAAACATATGTCACACAGTGGATTTGGCATTTTCCTGCCCACAGTAAGCGCTTTAAGATAGAAGAGTAATGCTATTATTCCTCTAAGTCAGTTTTCAGAAACACAAGAGCATTATTTGAAAATATATTATACAGACATGGGCCTTTAGAGCCAAACATTTAATCTGTCAGTCAGTTTTATTGTGTGCCCACTGAACTCTGATTTTGTTGTTTGACAGATTTCTTGTAATAGAAGTTATACGACTGCATGACAGACCGAACTTAATGTTGCTTTTTGAAATACCTGCACAGTGTGTACTTATTTTTTTGTCAGATTATTGTGATTGTGATTATGGTATGGCACTATAGTGTGGTTTCATGGTGAATTTGGCTTTATTTAAACCGTACATGTGAGTGCAGAGTTGGAGGTGACTGAAGTGCACCATAATGAGAAACAGTGAAGGGGTTAAACAAGACAACATTTTGTGATATTTGCAGCAAGTGCATCATCTCTTTTTACACTTTTAACTTTTATTTATTTGGGACCGAGCCTGGAAGGCAAGACCCTATTGTTTTTCGTTTGTTTTTATATTACTATTATTCAGACACCACTTTCAACTAGATTTTGACCCCATAAACATGCTCAGACTCACCAAATTTTGCACACATGTCAGGTCTGGTGAAAAATTTTGCAAAAAGGAAAAAAATAACCCCATAGGTGCCAAAATGTGCTCTCTAGCGCCATCTATGTAAAAAAAACTAACAAAAAAAAAACCCCAATGGAAACAGCCTTAGCAGCCAGTAGGAATGTCATAGACACATGGAACCAGTGCCAAAATGTTAGTTTGATGAAG
Source organism: Ostorhinchus cyanosoma (assembly GCA_029814465.1). NCBI lineage: Eukaryota > Metazoa > Chordata > Actinopteri > Kurtiformes > Apogonidae > Ostorhinchus > Ostorhinchus cyanosoma. The sequence goes on from JAPTYQ010000019.1 coordinate 36,633,625, forward strand.
CGCTACAAGTGACATACTGACACCCATGAGCTAACTCTAACAGGAAGTTGACAATTTGCTACAGTAAACACAGTAAACCCTTCTCAAAAAAAGTTGAATAAAGCTTTGTGAGAATTGTCTTAGTTATTTTTTTATAAGCCCAGAAATTGCAACGTCTGAAACTCATTTTTCACTTCCAACTATTTCCCCACGTCAGACATATTGTAGCGACTGGAACTGTAAAGTTTAAAAATGGACGGTTTCCCTTTAAGAGTGTTACCCAGAATGTGCTGCATGTTTAGGGAATTGAACACCAGTTGTTAGAAGATGTTCAGGCAGACTTTGTGTTTTTAATATGTCGACAAGTGCATATGTGTTTTTCTGAGTTAGCCATGAGTTGGAGGTAGTCGTCAGTGTTTTTAGCCAGCTTTAGACTGATGCGGAATGCTGGTACGCCTTTTAAAAAGATTTTTGTTCGTGGAAGAATTAATAAAAGGAGCTGTGAGAAATAGAAAAACTGACCTACCTCTGTGTTGCTTTGCTGTTTTGTCACAATTTCTATACGTTCACAAGACTCACCACAACTGTCACGTGCAAAAAGTTTTGCGGTCGGATGTACCGTTATGGTTTTATTGAAATGTGTTTATTTTTCTATTTTCTCTGATTTAAACTGCCCTTTGACCCCCTCAGCATCCTCGAACACTCACCATATTGACATACATGTCAAGGCTGGTGAACAGTTTCATACAATATCAAAATTAACCCCTTACATGCCAAAATGGGCTCTATAGCGCCACCTTTGTTTACAAAAACACACAAACCAATTCGAGTTGGAGTTGACTTTTTTCCTTTGCATTTTTAAACAGAGGTTTGTGGCATTGCATTATGGGTATGTGACAATTTTTATACAAAGGAAAGAGTACACACAGTATGTTTTTTTCTACATAAAAGCCTTATTAAAAATAATACATGAGTATTTTATACTATACGTCTTTAAATTTTTATAACTAAACGCTTGACTGTACAATTTTAACTAAAATTTTTAAAACATTAAAAATTATTCTCTCTCACAGACACACACATAGCCCACACAACAGGGTTTTTCAAAATAAAAGCCTTAAATGTGGTCAATCATTATTCAAACTGATTCTGTCTCTGTCTCTGTCTCTCTCTCTCTCTCTCTCTCTCTCTCTCTCTCTCTCTCTCTCTCTCACACACACACACACACACACACACACACACACACACACACACACACACACACACACGTACATACACACAGTAGGCTTTTTCAAAATAAAAGCCTCATTAAAAGGTGATGGTGGTTTCAGGAAAGGGCCGCTGGTGTTCTGTAGGAATGTAAGGAGGATGGACACAAAAGGGCGGGAGATGGTGTCAGGATGGAGAGGTGGGACTTGAGCAGAGGGAGGCGGAACGTGCGGTGCAAGGTCCCGCCCAATGCTGCTTGCAGTTTTATTTCATGTTTTTGGATGTCTGTTTTTAATTTCATGAGGCTATGTCAGTCACTGTAATAGTTATTTAAATGCCAACATTCGTTCAAAAGTTAAGTATTTTAGTTTTATACACTGGTCATGTAGGCTTGTGTCTGTGCATTGTAAATGGTCTTTTTGTTATATAGGTGTTATTTGTAAAAACGACTTTTTTCTGCTAAAAATGAACTTGGATTTGAAGATTTTCTTTGACTGACTTCTTTAATTGTGACATATAGGATATATTTCATATCAGCTAGTGGCTTTGATATGAATCAGCCAAAGCACAAATTTACTCCCATTTGACACGTGGAGGGTTTTAAACTGGATCCTGTTCAGTATCATGTCTTTCCTCCGAGGTATTTAAAGTGAGATGGTTCCAGCATTCACTACTCTTCACTTGAATCCACTCAGGTAGAAGACTTACACAGATGCTAAACCTCCTACAACAGCACAACATTCATCACACCCAGTTGGACTGAATAAGTTTGAATCCTACTTATCTCAGGTCTTGTGTTGGACAAAGTGAAGACCTTGACAGTTAACATTTGCAAACATGACTGAACAATTTAAGGCTACATTTACACGTAGCCGGATATCTGGCAAAATGGAGATTTTTCTCTGCATTTGTGCCTATTGTTCACACTACAATGATGGCCACACCCACCGAAAACAATGTTTTTTGACAGAAATACATCTGCATCACGTGTGACTAACGGAAGTAAAAAATTTTTGTGATTCTTTTCAGGGTTCTTATTGGTTAATGGTACTCGATCGTCTCTCCACACTCCCATCTACAGGCTTGACATGCTCTTGGCGGTGTCGATATACGGGGCCGTGTAAATGAAGATTTTTCTGAAAATGGTCACGTGTGCATGAGGTTTTTGGAAAACGGAGAGGGGCAATTATCCAAAATATTCAAAATATCTGAGTTCCAAAATACTGTAATTTACCAGTTTGGGATAAATATAGTCTATCTATCTATCTATCTATCTATCTATCTATCTATCTATCTATCTATCTATCTATCTATCTATCT
>JAPTYQ010000019.1:36679644-36702786 GCA_029814465.1 Ostorhinchus cyanosoma
TCCAACATTGTGCCTTAAACATCATCCTCTTTTATTACCTGTCCCAGACCCTCCCTGACCCCAGGCCCAGATCCAATTAATCCTGCTGCCTGAACCACCGTGACTTCATTAACAGCCATTCTTAACCTTAACCTCAAACCTCTCTGGAGGTCTAATGACTCAGCAACCCGGACTTAAAGAAGTTTAATGTTTGAATAAGAGGCCATCGTATCGGGTTTACTGTTGGAGACTGATCCAGGCTCCTCTTGACAGCCACAACGAGGAGGAAACATCTATGAGGATCAGTCATGTTGAACCTTAGATGAGTTCATGGGATACCTGGTGTGCTCTGAACGGCAGCAGAAATGGTGTTAGTGTGGAGAGGACGGGGATGGAAATGCTGCCACTTATCACACACTGACATGTTAACGTTCGATTTGCCTTCGTGTTCCTTCCATCCACCTCAGAACCATGTCAGGACCGAGGCCCGTGGTGCTGAGTGGACCCTCCGGTGCAGGGAAGAGCACTCTGATGAAGAGGCTGATGAAGGATCATGAGGGGGTCTTTGGATTCAGCGTGTCACGTAAGTTAGTGTCCAGCTGTGTTTTTAGCTTCCACTGTGAGGAGGAGGATCAGCTGGGGTCTACTTCTGAATGGACTTGTACAGGGATTTTCATTGATTTTCATTTTGTTATTGATTTGGTTCAGTTTATTTTGCAGATATGTTACAGTTCACCTGACTAGATATGACTAAACTATATTATGACATCGACCTGACTGGAATCAACTCAATTCTATTTGGTTTGATTAGATTACACCTGATCCACACTTTAATTCAATCCAATTCTTTCCCCATTCAAACCTGTTTCATTTAGATGTGACTTGACTGAATAAAATCATTTTTGTCATTGTTACAAGTACAAACTAATTAAAAGTTCCATACAATCTGTGCATCAATTATATATAGAACCCACTATAAAAATACAAATACAAAGAAAAGCAGCTAAAATTAAAGTGTGTTTCATCTGAGTTGAATTCTGTCTAGCTGCAACCGTGGATTTGATTTTGTAATGATTAAACATGATTTTCCATTTGATTTCAGACACAACCAGAAACCCCCGACCAGGAGAGGAAGATGGCAAAGGTACAGTACCTCCGACCCAAAAGTCGGACCCATAGGCGGCCTTTTTTTTTTTTTAAAGAAAAGCCACTTATGGACTGGTGTTGAAAACTAGCATGTGTGCTACATAGACCCCAGCAAAGCATCTGCTCTGTCCTTTGGGACAGTTTCAATTTATTTGTAATGTCCATATCAAATAAAATATATATTTTCAAAGTGACCACCAGTAGAAATATGATATAAGTGAATTTTCTGATGGTTTTTTAAAAGGTACCTCATTGCTTTTAGCTTCTTTCCCTAAACCTCTGCCACATTTCCGAGGCTCCCCCATGTGTCCGTACACTTCTTACTCCCAAGTGAACTGCTCAGATGCTTTTGTCTGTGTCTGTTTGGATCCCTCCATACAAAGGGATAAACCTCTCTGTGCCTTTTTATGCTTTCTTTCTCCATAGGGCTGAACAAGCTCCCCATGCTTCTGGGGGCTACTTTACTACCCGTAGCAGACGTCTTATCCTCTGAAGACTTAGAAAAGTCTACTTCTTTTTCGTGTCCAAATGAAACAGAAACAGCAAACGAAGGTGACCTTAGTGTGAGAACTAATGTCAGTTTGAAAGCCGAGGGATGGGGGTTACTTTCATCATCCTGGCTGTTATGATTGGAACTGAAGGAACTTTGACAAACAAACAAATAAAAAAGAAATTAGAAAAAGAGATTATAATCTCAGAAATTAGGATCAGACAGTTGACACTTTGGAGTAAAAAGCTTTTGAAAATAGCCCCCTGTGATGCCTCAATAGTGACTCCCACGTCCAACCCCATGAGGTTTCCTCATTCCCATTTCCCACACTGAGCACTGTTGAGTGGAAACCAACCTTTAGCACCTACGAACAAGCTATTTCAGTGTTTTTTTGTCTGACCATTTGAAACAAAGCGATTAGGCCTGTCACAATTGTAATATCATTGTCATATGATAATTATTTAAAATAATAATTAGACACAGTTTCCATGTGGTTCTGTACCATTTGACTGATGTTCTTTTAATCACATCATCTTGTGCCTCAGTCATCAACTTTAAGTTCAATGTTTAATTATCATTGTGGTGCTTTAGTTTAATTTTATACCACGATTCAACATAAGAAGATAACAGCAACGAAAATGAAGGTGTGATACATGAAAGTGTCACACTGTAAGTTACAGGACTTAAAGGATCTGTTCCTTTCAGTCTTTTGGGGGAGTTCGTGCCTGCCCAAAAGTGGTCTCAGGAAGGACAATCTCATCTCAAGCACATGTGGAAATAACATCATTTCCACCTGCCTAGTAATATGTAGGGCCCTATTTAGGTGCCAAAACAACTGTGATGTTAGTGTTAGTATTAACCTTTAGTCCATGAGACTCTAAAGGTACGCTGTGGTATCGGCACTAAGATGTCAGCAGCAGATCTTTAAGTCACGTCCTGGATTAGTTGTCAGGCCCACAGGTTCAGATCTGCTTGTATTTCATTTGGTCACTTTTTGTCAGTACTAACCACTAGAGCTTATCAACACCCACAAACACCTGCTGTTTTGGAGAAGCTCTGACCCTGTCACCTGGTTTATACTACACTGGTGACATTAAGTTAACAAACTGGACAATAACAGTATTGTTCATCACAATTATTTGCATAACAATGACTTGTGAACGTATATTTCCGTTTACTGACAAGCTTCACTGTAACATGTTAAAACTCTGCAGACGCTGATCCAACTGTGCAGTCCATAATATTTCAGATGGTTTGAGTAACAACACTGTAGCTGTAATGAGTGCTATTTCAAACCCTGCTTGTCCTGGTTTCCAGACTCGTTATCTGTTTGTTTACAGTGCACTTCCTGTCTGGTGTCAGCATTACTTCAGTCACCAGTGCTCGGACTCCTTCATGCTGTCATGCTAATGACTGTGTCCTTTCTATTACAGAGCCCATTAGGGTGTTCCCTGAGTGCCATCAGTAGGAACTTGTTTGTTTACAAAACTTTGCTGTTTAAGAATTTTTAGATCCCCACAGACGTTTTGATGTTCAGATGATGCAGACCTATGGATCTGGTAGGGCCGACATACTGCAGACTAATGGTTTCTGCATGCATACTTTACTACCTTTATATTTACTCTTTTGATTTAAACTGAGGATAGAACTGGCTAAAGAAGTACAGATTTCTAATTTAGGCTGTTTGAGGAAATCTTTGAGAAATGTCAAACTACTTTAATATGGGCATTTCCATCTTCAGATAACATTGATTTAATTTATCCCTTTTTGAAGAACAAACAGCTAATGTATTAATTAGAAAAAGATCAACAGATCAATTGACAATGAAAATAATTATTACTTGTAGAAGGTCATTGTCACACAGGCAGTATATGCATGCATTCGCTGGTAATGTGTCCTTTTCAAACTCATTTCTGGAGTGAGTGGGGTCAGATCTGACAGAATGTGATCAGTAATTACAGTCACTGTCAATTCGGTATTTAACCCCGCCTGTCTGAAAACACCTATGTACAAACGGCCACAAGCTCCAGTCAAAGAGTAGATTTTCTACAGCCTGAGTCAAGAGACAGGTCAAAGGTAATTACAGAAAAACACTGGAGCTTTATCTGATTAGTGAAATATTTGTAGATTCATTTCAGAGTTGAATCAGTTAAATAGAATGGTCACTGCACCTCCTACGGTTTTAACTTTAATTCAGTGGAACCAAAACTTGCACTTAAATACTATGTATTGACGAATTAAACACAAATATACGTCATATATTTGATGTATTGGGTCGTGTTTATTATTATATTCTGTTTGATGAAACCTGGGTTGTTCTTCAGTAGAATTTAGTGCAGATTTCTCATCACTATTATTCATGTTGCAGACTACCACTTCACAACGAGGGAGGCCATGCAGGAGAGCCTCGAGAGGGGAGACTTCATTGAAAATGCTGAATTCTCTGGCAACATGTATGGAACAAGGTAAATATTTGCATTTAATAAGTTGCCATTTTGATGTTAAAGGATTCCTTTAAGTGTATATTTATGTTCAGGTTTACGCTCAGTTTTGGAGGTTAGCAAAGATGACTTCTGTTTTTAAAATTGTTTACATTTTTCCCCAGGATCAACCAATATAATTACTAAATACAAATAAAAGAACCTTTGCTGATCTACATTAGTATCAGTGTGTTTGACACTGTAACACGAGCTCAGACAGAGATCAACAGCATGTGCAGTAGTCTGGTGACAGATGGAGCTTTAGCCTCTCTTAGGTCAAAAAGAGCAGCGCTGCAGCTCAGCACTTCCGGTGACACATTTAATCTCTTCATCCCACTCTGAAGAAAAGCCATGCTGTGAAGTACACATCTGAGCAGCTTGGATCAGTGCAGAGCCTCTTAACCTCAGAAGCACAAATACGATGTAACCACACACTTAATAGGCATCACACCATCCCCAGGCCTCTGTCTATTTGTATATTATTATATATCTAATAATTCTGTTTCTTCACAGAGCATTTTGTTTGTTGTTTTGTTCCACAGTAAGGCTGCCATTGAAGATGTAAAGGCCAAGAACTTAATCTGCATCCTCGATGTGGACATCCAAGGAGTGAAGCGGATTAAAGAGACTGATCTAGACCCTATCTACATCTCAATCCAGCCTCCCTCCATGGAGATCCTGGTAAATATGCAACTCTACCTGCAGTGCTAAACACAAACATATAATGAACTGCATTGAATGTGAATTTACTCTGAATCCTTAGTCATGTACAAACTGTAGAAATGTGATAAAGCTTCAGTGTGTAATATTTAGTAGCAGCTCAAAATATTCAGTCAGCCCATTTGGTTTAAGTCTTTTATTGCTATAAATTCAGTTACAAGTGCATATTTAGTTTTCTTTATTGGGTACATGTATGCAGCCTTTGTGTGGGTGTGTGCCATGTATTTAAAGTGCTTTAATGATTATATTAGTCTTGCCTTTTCTTACTATGGGATTGATTCTTTTCCATTATGAAGCATTTTGTACTTCCTGAAAAGTGCACTAGAAATAAACATATATTTTTGTGTAGTAGTCAGGTTATAGATTGCAACCAACTGAAACCACACAGCCTTGACAACAGTGGCAGCAAAAAATGCTCACCTGACAGTTTTGTGCACATCATATTAATTAATATTTCATAGTAATGTGCATAATGTGAAATTGACAGTTTTTTCCCCCCCTAAACCTTGACCCTTTAAACTCATGACATCAGCTGATAAATATCTTACTTTCTGGACATTCTGATATTATACTGTGATGGGCATTCACTGCCATTTTAGATGGAAAACAGCAACAAATACTGCTGCTCTGTTTATTGGAGTTGACTAACAGATTGTATTGTCACCGTCTGATGACATCACAGTTTACTCACTACAGATCCATTTCTGAAAATGCACACAATACACTGTCCACTTTATGTAACTTCTCATGCATTCCTTCACATCTGCTTGCCTGTTTAATGGAAGCACTCTTACTGTTTTCTGTGTCAGTTTTGGGTTTTTATGTAAAGGAATATTATATGGTTCACAATAAAACATTGAAGGTAACAGTAAAGTATCTAAATTCAAGATCACAGCTGGTATAAAACAAAAAAGGAAGAGAAAGTGTATTCTGAGCAACTCTACTCATTTACCTTAATTTTTGACAGACACACGTCTCTCTATGTTTAATTTGGTCATTTTAAAACCACAGTGCACCGTTTCACCAAATCAATGTCTGTCCTGATACTATATTTCAAATGCTCTAGTGCCGCATCCTGTGCTCAGGAAAGAAAAGACAAAAATAGACGTTTCCACCGTATTCCAGAACTATAACAGACTGTGTTATAACTATGTTCAGCATTAACAAAATATAGAGACAGGTCTGGATTTACACTGGACCTTTAATTTGAGACATTTATTTTCAAGAAACCTGACAAACATAGGTGATCATATTATAGTATTATCAGTTGTGCAACATTTGATGGAGTTCTTTTACTAAAGGACATCTCTTTTTTTATTGTCTTTCTAAGGAAAAACGTCTGAGAGACAGGCAGACGGAAACAGAGGAGAGTCTACAGAAACGTCTGGAGGCGGCGCGTGTGGACATGGAGCTCAGTGAGTTTCCCTACAGTGCTTTTGCACATTATACTGAATGAAACCATCTATTTTAGGTGATGTCTTTACCTGCTGTCTTTAGGTAAGGAGCCAGGGGTGTTTGATGTTGTGATCATCAATGATGACTTAGACAGGGCCTATGAGGAGCTGAAAGACATCCTCAATGAAGTAAGCACAACCAAACACTTTTTCACCTTCATTCCTACTGTTCACTCTAATGCAGTGCATATTTGCTTCTTAATTAGATGAACTCATACAATGGGAACATAAACCTTGTGTTTCTTTCTGCAGGAAATTAAAAAGGTTCAGGAGGCAAAGTCATAAACAGGAAGAAGTGCCCCAGTCCTTCTGCTTCTGGGCTGAACATCCATCACTCATAATGCTGGTGAATCTTCACTGACTGCCAGCACACCTGAAATAAACTGTCTTCTGGGTGGGGGGAGTTCATTTTTTGTTGTTACCATCCATTTTGTTCAGGGACTCAGAACAGTTTACTATTCAGTGTAAAACAGTTTGAAAAGGATGGACACAAAGGGAATTGAAAGATTTTTTTCAGACTAGGAAAATGTGGATTTGTGGTAGATTTAGTGGTGTTTGTGTGTTTCTACGCAATTGAGAACGAATAAAGAATATGAGGACAACAATTTACTTCTGTTATATTTAATTCATTTTTCAGTCTTATCAATCAGTTTGGGTCTGATCTGATATAACTGACAAAGCAATAAAACCTAGAAATCTAAGCCGTTTCTCCGCGTATACATTCCATCCTTAAGGCACAACATGTACATTGTATATATCACTCATGAATAGGCGTGATCTCAGTAAGCAGCACAAAGAACATGTTCACTTTAAGGCCACATGGTGCATCTGTTTGACTCTAATAGACAAGCAGAAACAAACAGTCGTCAAAAAAGCTTTACAGCTCCTGCAACACTGTGCACTCACCGTTTAGACTAACCTTATCCCTGATATGTTTCAGTATAGACCAAAGCACTCACATACACATCCTTAATGCAGAACTACACTTTGAAACCATTTTAAGACGCATCACATTTTGTAACACAAAAAGTCATACAGGGAGAAAAAAAAAAGACATTTAAACTGCTCCTTTTTCTGCTGTTGCATTATGGGAAGAAGGGACCCTGGAGCTTGGTGCGGACCTGGTCTCGTTTCTCCTCCTTCTGACTCAGGTAAGCTTTGAGTTTGTCGGTGGAAAAGCACACCTTAGAGGCTCTGGCTTTGTGTGGAGTACGATGGGCACGCAACCACGGGTTCTGAAGACTCTCAGCTGCAGTGGGTCTGCCCCTGCAAGACACGGATCAGACCTCAGATAAGACCAGGGTTGTGTAAGTTACTTCCAAACTATATCTTACAGATTATATACATGTAAATAATTAATACAAAATGCAGTTTGTCATCTTTTCATTATCAGATATGACCCATTTGGATGTTGAACATGGAAACATCTTCTACAACATTGATTCGAAGGTAAAAGCCATGGAGTTGGATCAGTGACAGTGGATGGAGAGATTAAGTCACTTTTTCCTCAGTTTTTGATATAATGACCGTTAACTTTAATCTTGGCTTTATCTACATGGTCAGTAAATCAAATATAGGAAAATACCTGATTTTCACTTCAAAATGCAAAATAAAGAGAATAATAAGGAAATAACTGGTGATACGTCAATTAAGAAAAGATAAATATAGAGAAAAGGTCATTTAGGAACTGCCACAAAAGTAGGACTGGGTCTTTATGGGTTAATGTTCTAAAATGACAAAATGGACATCACAGCATTTTACATCCAGTAGAGGGCGATATGGTCCAGTATAATGACAGTGGACTATCCAGGTACCACTGAGATACAGTGGTCCCTTAACTCATGAGTTTAAGTCATTCATTGGCTGAGCTCGTAACTCAATTTGCTCGTATGTCAAATCAATTTTCCCCTTTGAAATGAAGTGAAATGCCATTAATCCACTCCAGCCCCACAAAAACACCCCAATTTCCCACCTAACTTATTGATATTGTATACCAATGAAAGCTCAGCATGTGGTCCGTGCCGTAGCCAATAAAAAGACTAATGTTAGAAAACAGCGAGTAGGTATTCAGGTGCCAGAGCCTCCATGTTTCTGTTCACCACGGTGTCTTGAAGAGTACTGACAGATTCCTCCTCTCGACCCCATTTTTATTTTTCCTACTGAGCTCTGGAGGTGCATGTGGCTCTGTCAACCCTCTGCTGCTCTCTGTGGCTTTGCAAAATGAATATGAGTATGACCAGTAATTCGAGAGCTTTACCTTTTGGTTCAGCTCCTTTACCACAACAGAGCAGTACAACATCCACAATACAGCCGATGCTGCCTGTTGATCTATGGTCATGAGCTAGATAGTGACCAAAAGGACAGAATCACGGATCCAAGTGGGGGATATTCATTTTCTTGGCAGGGTGGCTGGCTTGTCCCTTAGAGATAGGCTGAGGAGTTCAGCCATCCTAGAGGGGCTCAGAATAAAGCCGCTGCTTCTCCACATTAAGAGAAGCCAGCTGAGGGGGTTCATCTGGTCCAGGTGCCTCCTGGACACTTGCCTGGTGAGGCGTTCGGGGCATGTCCAACCCTGGGGCAGACCCAGTACACACTGGAGGGATTCCATCTCTGGGAACGCCTTGGATTCTCCCCGGAGGAATGTGGATCTGTATTTTTAATGTGTCTTTTATAAATGTCATTATTTAGCCTAATTACATTACATGTGACCTTTGTACACACTTATTTTCATGCAAGCTGCGGGCTTTACTGGTCAAGGCTGTTTGTTAGCAGGGCTGTCAGTAAGTCTTCAGTCTTATCCTGATATTTACATTAAAATATCCTGTAATGAGCATAAGAAAGACTGTTAGACAGGACACGTTGGGATTCAGAGACGAAGATGTCGTCTGTGTTCATTATGTAATGGCAAATAAACTTCATCTGTGAAATGATCCATGGTTTCACATTGTTTTGTGGAACCTCTACGACCACAGGAAGTAGAGGAGGTGCCTGGAGAGAGGGAGGTCTGGGCTTCTCTGCTCAGGCTGATGCCCTGCAACCCAGACCCGGATAAGTGAAGGAAAACAGATGGATGGATGGATGGATGGATGGATGGATGGATGGATGGATGGATGGATGGATGGATGGATGGACAGTTCATTTGTTTTTTAAATGGAATTCTAAATTTGAGATCATGGTGATATTCGTTATTACAGGCATTATCTCCTGCTGTCCAGAGGGGAGGAACTGAAACGCTTTGGAATGTGTCTGGAAGAGGTGAAAAATACATTTGGCAAAATAACTGCACAAAAAGCACAAAACGGAAGCCCAGCACGGCAGAGATGCTCCACAGTGAAGTGAAATGTAGGATGCTGAGCAGATGTGTCAAATAGCTGAAGCTGAATCTGAAGCTCGCTTGTAACTCAGATTTTGACTCACAACTCAAAGCAAACCAGTGGTTCCAGGCACCAAAAACCCTGCTCCTCACACGTATTGCAGCTTATTTTGGCATCGATCCAGCTAATGTCATCATGTCTATGTGTGTGCTGATGTTGGCATATGAACTGCTTCTATATATGCGCCAAGTTTGAAGTAGAATTGAGACAAAATTGATGTTTTTATAGACATTTGAAATTTTGCCCATTAAATGTAAATGGGGGGAAAAAAGATTTCAAAATTCCTAAAAAATATTAACTTTGACCTAATTTTCTCAAAATGTAATGAGATCTATTCTGGATCACTGGAAATCTATAAACCCAGTTTGGAATGAATTCAACCAATAGTCTAAAGTCTAAAGAAAGAAGCAGACAAACAAACTGAACTAAAAACAATACCCCTTGCCTCCCCTTTGGGGTAAAAACTGACTAAGCACCAGCTTGTAACAAAAAACACATAAGTTGAGGCACTCGTCAGTCAAGGTCCCGCTGTAGTGAATAACTGGAAAAGTGAAGACTCAATGCAATGCCAGAAAGGATGAGAGCCAAACTGAATTTCTGTTGTTTTTGCTTCTCACAGTTGTCTTCTTTTTTCTTTCTCTTCTCAGTAGGTGGAGTGGTCCCATGGCATCGTTCCAGATGTTTTGTTTTTTTAATTGCTTGCTCTATTTCTTGATGTCGTTCGTTCTTTTGGTTTTGGATAAAGGTTGCATTTGACTTTTACGTTCTTTTTGTCCTTATCTCTGACAAACTCACACTAGTGATCGTGTTAAGGTCTCACTGTCTTGCTGTTTTTTTTTTCCACTTGAGCAATTAAAGTATGGGCACAAAGTGTGTTGTAACAAAAGTGCTATTGAACATGTACCGCATTAAATATTACTGAAAATTCCTTAGTAACACCTTACACTACTGCGTTACAGCAAAAAGTACTCAGTTACTATGATGCATTACTTTTGTAATGTGTTACTTCCAACACTGCAAATGACACCCTGTTTGTAATCAGACAAAAAGGTTTCAGGCCAATACTCTAGGGTCTGGTTTTCCAAACTACAGAGTCAATTTCCAAAAAAGTTTCATAAGTGAAAGAAATATAAACTGTGATTTGTTCATTCTGTCGACAAAAGTACAAAGTATGATTCAATACTTTCACTGATGAACTTGGTAATATTTTTTAAATATACATGTTTGGTTCAACAGTGCATGGTGGCAGTTGTCTGATTGTTCCCTTCATGATGTCCATTCATTTTCAATAGGAGACAGGAGATAGGACATGTGGACAGTAGACAAGACAGTCCTGCACCAGCACTCTGACTATGAAGATAAGAGGTTGAAATTCGTGCAGAATGAGACACTATCTTCAGTGAAAACATGTCGACTTGGTGGCTGCATATGTCTCAGTAAAATTCCCCTTCAAACACGTGAAGGTCAGTCATGTAGACACTGATGCAGCCCCAGACCATCACAGATGCTACTTTAGCACCTGTCACTGACAACAGTGTGGAAGATGAGGAGAAAGACCCTCATCTTCTTGGATACCTTGAACTGCAAACTCATCCCAGGAGTGTTGGACTCATGTGACAACAGATTTCCACAGTCCATGTGTCTACATTCATGGTAGTTTCTCATGTAACTCCACCTGAGGGTTGAAAGTTATGCATATTCAACTGTCATTTCCACTCTTGGCATTCAGATTTTCCCAGACTCCCTCAATCTTCTTACAATCAGATATATAAGATACTTTGTAATTTTGTATCTATATTATAAAAGCCAAGCAACCTGTGTGTGTGTGTGTGCGTGAGTGTGTCTATGTTTGACTGATTTCTAACTGAAAAACTGGAGAGAATTCACTAGAGGGGCTGGATCTGGATGAATGGAACTACCGGGACACGACAGGAGAACTGGGTCCAGCTGCGATCACACACTAACAAGGTCAGTCTGGTTCTAACTGTGGCCCAGTTCCACTTCACCGTCCCCCAGGCAGACCCAGCCAGTTAACATCCCCTCCGGACCCCCCCCCCCCCCTTGCTGTGACAGACTGTTCTGCGCAGACGCCGTTCAGATGGACTGGAGTTCAGCACATCCAGACACAGAACTGCAGTGAATGACAATAAACTGTCATCTTCAGTCCTGTATAAATGTCTAATGCTGCTTTAACGTGCTGCCAGGAACAGCAAAACTCACAAACCGTCATGTTCAGTCTTGTGTAAAAGTCTATGTCAATACAAAACAAAATGAGGGCCATTCTATTTCTTCCTAATCTGTGTTAGACCAGTAAAATTAGTCCAGTCATCAAGTAATGTGAATGTGATGAAGTCATACAGTAATGATGCATTTTTTCCTGTTTTTCAATACAAAACAAAATGAGGGTCATTAGATTCTTTCCTAATCTGTGTGTTACACCAGTAAGCTTAGCTCAGCTCCCCATTTTATCAGTTCTAGTGCTTCAACACGCTGGTTAAGAAATCTTCTTTTTAAACTGTTTGACAACTCTCTCATGAACTGTTGAGTCTGAATGCATCTTTGTAAGTTTAAGCTTTTGCTTGATGGTCTTTGTCTGTCCACTCATGATCCTGAACACCAGCCTAACACCATTTCATTTTCATTCTTACCACTTATTCTAATGCATTGCATATTTGCATCTCAATCAGATAAACTCTTACAATAGGAACGTTAACCTTGTGTTTCTTTCTGCAGGAAGCAAAGTCCCCCCCCCCTTCAGACTTCTGTACATTGCATGTTTAGTTCAATTACAGGGACGGACAGTAAATGAATAAGGAAAACACTTACCAGGATTTGTGGTTCAAACTGCTTTTCATGAAGTTTAAAGCCCCCTCTGACAAACCAGGGTAACAGCATCCAAACTGGATCTTTCCTTTCTTGATGTTTCTGTCTTGCTCCCAGCTGAGCTCTGCCTGGAATGGACTATCAGCACTCAACCTGGTGAAGACAAAGGGATAGAAGAAGTAACTGGGATGGTAGAGGTTTCTTTTATTAGAACTAACAGCAGCACTAGTAGTATATCCACTGTTAGTACTTGGAGTAGTAGTATTAACAGTTAACTCCAATGACCGAAGGGTCAGCGGTTCGAATCCTGGCTCTAACTGTCCATATGTCGAAGTGTCCTTGGGCAAGGCACTGAACCCTAAATTGCTCCAAGTAGGGTGTGGCAGTACCGTGCATGGCAGCAGCCACTGCTAAGTGTGAATGAATGTGAGGCTTTGTAAAGCGCTTTGGGCACCATGAAGGTGTGGAAAAGTGTTATATAAATGCACTTCATTTAACTGATAACAGTTATGGGTATTTGAACGTATACTAGTAACAGCAGTTGCTAGTTTTGCAGTTCAGTTAACAGTGATGTTTCAATTTGTTGTGGATCCATGTGTTTTCCTCTATCTTACCCCACCTCCCCCAATCTTAAGCTCAGTCTCAATCTGTCTCCGTCTCTCTGTCTCTCTCTCCCTCTTCCTTTATCCCTCTCTCTTTAACCCTTTAATTGGTCATGTCAGTTGTCCTTCCTCCAGAGTCGCAGTCTAGTCCAGGTTACTGCATTTAAAGGTAGTTTTTCCTTCCACTGTCCAAGTGTTTGCTCCTGGAGGATTCTGTTGGTTTAGACCAGCTCTAAATGTAAAGTGTCATAAAATAACTTTTGTTATGACATGACACTATATAAATAAAATTTGATATTTGTGATCTTTCAATGTTCTTGAACCAAATTTATAATGTAAATACAAAAACACTAAATCCAAGAATATAAAGCAGCCATTTTACTTAACTCAATACTTACATGATAAATGACAGAACACCAATAGCCCAAATATCAGTCTCTGGTCCGACACCTTGACCTTCCAGGATTTCCGGTGCTTTAGGTAGGACAATATAAACTGAACAAAAACAGAAAGACACAGGATATTGTTCATAAAAAATTGTGATGAGATTGACCAATGCCATATTCACTCCCATGTTTATTTTATTGTGAACAGATTCAGATAGGATAGAAGGATGAAAATGGACTTTGGTTTGTTAGGATATGGAAGCTAGGTTCAGCTGAGGTGGGTGAGGTTAGGCCAAGTTATTTCCATCCATCAATCCGTCTTCCTTTGCACAATGCGTACCTTTGCTGCGGCGGTCTGTTGAAGGCCACGACAGTCAAAGGTTTAGTACATTAGAACAATTTACAACAACATACTGTTTAAATCAGACTAATGAAGCCAGTTATTTAACACAGAACAGCAGATCCATCAGTACCTTTGCTCTCAGACAGGCCCTGGATGTGTTCAATGTGCAGAGGCTGCCCAGGTGTGAAGGACTGGGCTGAACCCAGGTCTACAATCTTGACGTGGTTGCAGTCGTCTACCAGCATGTTGTCAGACTTCAGGTCCAGGTGGATAACTCGACGGCTGTGAAGGTAGTCAACGGCGCTCAGGATCTGAACCAGCAGCTCTGCCACATGTGTCTCTGCGTACAGATCTCTGATGGGACACAAACACAGCACATGTAAAACTCCACAGTGCACTACAGGGACAAACAAGATATCAGCCCAGAACCATCAGAATCAAAAAAGAAGTCACATTAGTTATGTGGTAAAATTTTGGAAACAAAAAGAATGATGTTTCATCCAAACCAGATACTTTGTCAACAGTAAATTCACACTGATTGAACCGGTGTGGAAACATCTGCCAAAAAACAATAAAAAACAAAAATCATTTCCCTGCAGCCCACTGTGATTTTACTCCTGCCTTCATGTGCTAGAGGAATTATGGTATATACTAGTTACAAACTCCAATGCCTCCTTTCATCATATTTTCCACTGGACAACTAGAAAAAATATTGACACATGAGCTGAAAATAACCTTTGACCTTTTCAACATGGCAGAGAGTAACTTGGGATTTATGGTATGGATAAACAATGCTTTTATTAAAGGCGTTGTATGTAAGAATTATATTCCAAATAATCATAAAATGGCCCTGAATGTCACAAGACATTCAGGAATCCTGTTCATTTCAAATACTGATATCACTGACAGTAGTAGTCCAGCCAGAATATTCGCATTTGAAAAGCTCAGTTTCAGCCCATAAGTAATGTCTATGTTGTCCTTTTGTGTTTTGGTCTGATGCTCCGCCCATCACCTATCTACCAATCACCAAGTCAGTAGTGTTCGGGCATCCAGTTTGCCAGTTTCCACTGAGCTGCAGCTGGAACATTTCTGATCACAAATATCTAACCTTACTAAACCTAAAAGGCCTCTTATTATTCCCAAATATGTCATGAAAAAGTGAGAAACAAAACAAGGATATGTATAGGAGAAGCTTTTGAAACATGGAGACGGCTGAAAGTGGAGACGAATTTGAAGACTGACGCCGGCTTTCCCATGGTCTCCTGCAGCCCCGGCCCACAGTCTTACCACCAGTAAGAGCCACTGTGAGCCGGGACCGGGTGAAGACACCACGGCCCAGGACCAGGTGGAGAGACCGCTGGCCTGGGAGAAGAGACTGTGACTCTGCCCTGGGAGAAGAGACCGAGCCTGGTATAAATACAGGTGTAGGACCTGCCACTCTCTATGGAAGCTCCTTGTAGTAGACACTCATGCTGGATCTGGTAACCTCTAGTCTGGGGGGAGGTGGAGGGGAAACCACGCTCTACGTTATTTTGAATGTGATTGCAGTACCAGTTTTGGCCACAATTCTACATACGACTCCTGTAACATTTTGCTGCTGTTAGATTTTGCACATTTATATACAATATACACAATTTGGAAAATGAATGAATAGATCTTTATAGAGACTGTCACAGGAACAATGGGAATTCGTTTAGCAGATCTGTTCTGTTTAACAGCAAAAACAGTTAGTGTTAAAAGGACTGCATAGAAATGATCACGCAAAACACTGAAAAATAAAAGCAATGTACAAACGATACAAGATACATTATTAAATACACATATACTACTACAGTACTACAGAAACTACTGAAATATACAAGAAGCTAACTCTACTACAGATGAGAAAATATATATTTTTTTAATTTACCAAAATAATGCTGTATCAGATGAATAAAAAGGTCCAGAACTGTTTGACCTAAGTATCAGGTCATCATAAACTGTGCATCAGCCATTTTTCATTTTACTGTGACAACAAAAGGCCTTGAACACAACTGGAACGATGCAGCATACCTCGCAGCCAGACTGTAGAGCAGTTCTTTGCCAGAGCAGAGCTCCTCCACCAACACCAGGTATCTGGAGGTGATGTAGGCACTGTGCAGCTGGACCAGGTGAGGATGATGAAGCCTCCTCAGTAGCTGGTATTCCCTCAGCACCAGCTGCCTCTGCTCCGCCTGATAAGGAGTGATCTTAGCAGCAAACACTTGACTGGTCTCAATGTCCCTGCAGACAGTCAGTGTACTGAAACGACCCCTGAGGGAGAAAACAACACGAGCTGAAAAGAAGGAGACAGGGAGCACAAGAGACGATGCACTTCTACAGCAGGTTCCCGTCATTTCAATGATCAGCCAATATGAACAACCACATACAGAAAATATCTGATGCTGAAATACAGGAGTTGGGCAAAAGAGATCTCATTCTACTTTATGTGATTATTAACCCTGTAACCCCTGACGTGTCTGTGGTGAGCGTTTTCAATGTATGATTTATTGGAAATATTCCTACAAATGTAACCGTTTGCTCAATACGAAAAATTTCAAAACGTGCTAATAGAATAGACCTTGCATTTGCCATAGACACCTGAGCATGCTCAGTGCGCCCTCTGCCACCTGTGGAATGGGGGGTAAACACAAAGCAATGAGTGAGACAGAATTGCCATTCAAAAAGGATATGGACTTGGTTTTTTTACACCATTTTTCTTGTTGTTTTTTGTTTTCCCTGTTGTGATGATTTTGCTTTAATTTTTAAAATTGTTTTTACAGAGTTATAATAATAATAATGATGATAATGATAATAATAATAATAATACATTATTCATTCACTCACACATTCTCACTCTGGTGGTGGTAAGCTACATGACCATGTAACTGCTTTTTGGCATTCAAGCAGGTGCAGAAAAGCAGCTGGGCTGATTTAGAAGAGCCCCAAAACAAAACCTAATGGAACCAAATTCAAATACTTGTTCAGTGTGTTCCAGTTCACAGTTCATGTTCAACAGCCTAAACTCTTTCACACAGCGTACTCCAGTCTGTGCCAGACTCCAGTCCGTTCACACTTTTCCCACAGATGTACCATGGAATGGGTGTTCCAGGGCTTCCCTTACCTATCTGTTAGTCTGTTGGAGGAAAAGAGAAGCAGAGTGACCTTCGTTGTCCCTGATATTTCACCCAGTGGTTCGATAGATAAGGTGAACCTGTGCCGCACGGATCTGACGATTTTTAAAGAGAAAACAGGAGCGCTGTCTATGTTTTTGATTTACCCACTTCCACTGGCAGAATAATGATGAGGTCACATCCGGACCTGGTTGCGTTCACACGGCATCGTACCGTGCCGGAGTGCGGGTGGCCCAGATCCAGGACCACCTCCTCAAGTGGACTCCGACACGGTACTGGAGCACGGTACGGTTGTGTTCACATGGACAAAATAAAGCGGATTTGAGTACGTAGCGTACTCCGGCCTGGACTGGAGTACGCTGTGTGAAAGTGGCCTCTGTCTTTTTCTGTTATCCCACCCTGTAAAATACAGTAAAGCAAAACCACTGAAGAAAAGGAACATAATACTCACAACTGCTTTTATGACACCAAAACACACAAATTCACAGCAGCCCATTTCATGAAAATAATGTCTCAGGGGTTAAAGGGTTAAAAAGGTGAAAAGGGAAAAGGATTTGTCATCACCAATGCTGAAATCTATATGACAAAACTCTGGTAGAAATCATTATTCAATTACATTAAACAAAATGAAAGCCTGATTTGAATTTTGTCATCGTCACACTAAATATTTGAACGTTCACAAGTGAAGAAGATGAACTTTTGCTATTAAAATCCAAAAAAGCCCTTGTTACATCTTTATTAAAAATACAGCAGTAGCTTCAATGTTTTAGAAATCAAAATCTCACCGGTTGATTTCAGAGAGGAAGCTGAAGTTCCTGTGGGTTATCTGTTGTCCTGACCCTGCTACCTTTGACCCCAACAGATCAGTCTGGACCAGAGGAATGGGAGTCTCTGTACAAAAGATTACACACTGTTATTCAGTTTTATTGGTCATGTCATTATTATGAAAACTGACAAAAAGTTAAGAGTACCATCAGATAACATACTGTCAAATATGACGTTATAAAGACGATGCATCTGGAACCAAAAGTAAAACTAATACTAACACATACTAATATGACAAGACTGAAAACACATTAACTAGGAGACATAAAAGGCATTCTAGTGAGCTCAACTGCTGTTGAAATATGTCAATGAATGAGCATTCTTACAGGTTACTACACTGCAAAACAGCATGCAAATTATAAAATGAGAGGTGACATTGCTGTATTCATTTTTACTATGGTGTGTTTACTGTATTCTACCCATAGATTATATTAAAGATGGACACAAAACTAATGCTGTTACCCCTGAGTGTGTAAAAATGCATGTGGGGGCTGCCATGTTGCCTGTCTGATGCACGTTTGAGGCCAGAGTCAGTAGACACACATTAAAGGCACCACACAGCTATTATATACTCCGGAGTAGTTTTTCATATCACAATATATATCACAGGGTTAAAAAAAATTGCAATGTCAGTTTTTTCCAATGTTGTGCAGCACTAATATACATAATAAAATCACAGAACAACTATTAGGAAAAATTCTTTGAATATCTTAACTTTTTCCTTTTTCCCTACTGCTGATATGTGCTTGACTCAGCACAATGTTTTTTCAGGGTTTTTTTTTTATTTTTTTATTTTGACCATGTGAGAGTAGAGACCCCCCCATATCCTATTTTCTAGTATCACCTTTGCTGAGGTCCTAGGAAGGCCATAGTGACACATAAAATCATGAAGTTCAAAGACTGTATAACTCAGAATTGTTGCTGCATCAGTATACATGGTGTGTCATTATGCTCCTACATGCGACACTGAGCCAAGCTAATGGGAAAAGTAATTTAAAAAAAAGTGATATTCAGAGCACTTTCAAATATGTGTTATCTTGATAAATCCAGCACAGATTTACAGAATCAATCTTCATTTTTTTTCTTTATTTTTGTGCACCTTGGTACACTTACTCTTCTCAGTAAGTACTGGCTTAATTTTATTTTACCTATTTATTTTTTCCTTGCTTAGTGTACACTTTATTTCGCAAAGTAAGAATTTCATTGCTCAGTACTGCTGTGTATATGACAATAAACTTCTTGAATCTTGAAGACAACATTTTTGCTTGAAAAAGCTTTATCAAACTTGTCATTTCAGAAAATGCACAGCTTTAACTTCCATCCTCCTCCATTGTTGCTCCTCACTGCAGTTGCACTGAAGGTAACATTACAGTACTTTACATCACAGAGAAAAAACAGCTGGAGTGAGAGTTCTACACACAGTGGAAATGCAGTGCACTGGTGGCCTAACCAAGCCAAAGGGTAGTGCCTCAAGAGGAATAGAGCTGATACAAGCAGTGCAGTACAGTCTGTATACTGCAGACAGCCACCACAGAAACCAAGGAGGTCAACATAGTTTTAGTTATTGTTCATAGACAATCCTCATGAAAGGAACCGACTAAACTGATTGCGATGGTGTTATGAAACTGCATTGTAAATATGTATATAATACTTTACTCTAAATGTATATAAATATTTATAATCTTTTATATTTCATGTTTCACTCATATTTTCAGCCTATCTTCCCTGCCCTTTATTTCTGTAACTTGCTGCTGTTCATTGTGACATTTCCCCAAGGTGGCGCGAATAAACTCACATCTCATGTCATGTCATGTCATGTCATGTCATGTCATGTCATGTCATGTCCTCTCATCTCATCTTATCTCATCTCACTTAGAAACATCTCATATGTCAGTGCAAAGACAACAAAATAAATAATTATAGGGCTACTTGTTTTTCTAAACATTAATGTGTATATTTTGATTACAATAAAATCACTGATATGTTCATCTTAATATTATGCCGATCTGACAGTGTATTTGCATTCTACTTACCTTCAGGATGAGTGGCCATAACAGTGGGTGCTGATGCATCATTGAACGGTCCTGCTCCTGTTTTTGTGATGCAGCCCACCCTGAAGACATAAGACGCTCCTCGAGGTAAATCCTTCACCACATAGCAGCTGTCCGTCACTTCATCTGACAGAACAGTCCATTCTCCACCTGAGGAGGCACAGCACATGATGCATAACGCTCTTCTGTTCAACATACACTACAGCCTCTTCCATGCAACTTAGCAGCATAGTTTCATCTTTTCAAAATGCAAACAATGTAGGTTTTTATGTAATTTTTTTTCTACAAACCGAGTGAACATAATATAAATCAATGACATGATTGACCATAAGCACTTTTGTATGGTGTATGAGAGAAAGGACACACAGAAGCAGAGGGAATGATGTAGAGCGAAGGAAAAGTTAAACCGTCTGACCGTCTGTACAGTACTGCACACAGTAGGTGACAGGATCGCTGGACTGAACTGGTTTCCACACCAACAGGACTCCACCTCCATCCAACGGCAGCACTTCAGCTTTGTTAGGCCGGACTGACAGATCTGTAAAACCCAGAAAACAAGCTTTCATCCAAATACCTACAGCAGATTGTTGGTAAATTTGAAGTGGAAACAGAACGTAATGGAATGACTACCTTTTGTCTTTTTAAATGAAGGGATTTTTAAAGAAGGTAAAAGTTTTGAGGTCTTCTTTTTAGGGTTTCTCTCAGGTGGGATGGGAGATGATCCTTTAACTATTGGCCCTGTTCGAGGGACAAGAATTATTAAAAGAAAACAAATTAGACTGTTTTCAGGTGGTGAAACATGCTTTTTTTTTTTTTTTAAACATAATCATAATTCTCAGCTTGACCCATAAAGACCCAGTGCTGCTTTTATGGTAGTTGCCAAATAAATCTTTCTCTCTATTTAAAGTAATTTATCACCATTTTTTATATTATTATCCACTGTATTCTGCTTTTTTCCATAGTAAACCATGTATGTTCCAATATTTAACTTTAACCTCTGAGTAAATTCTAAGGTTATTATAATAAAAACAGGAAAAAAAACAAAAGAAAAAGGGACTTTTTCAGTAAAATATATCATTAACTGAGCCTAAACAAAGTCTTTCCAACCACTGACATTCATCAAACTCCATGTGTTTTATTGGTGAATCAATGTTTGTGGAAGTTGACAGTGTTTCCATGTTCACTACGGAGCCTGTGTACGTCCTAATGGGTCACATCTGATGACTATGAAAAGACAACAAATTGCATTCTACACCAATTATTTACATGGCTTGATAGGATTAGTGGATCAGCAGGTATTAACCAGTTTAGCTCAGTTGATAATTTTGGTCACTGTGTGGGTTTTTCTGGGTTAATGACGTTCAAGTGGCTTCTATAGATGCTGTGAGTCTTACCTGTACTGACGTCCTCCTTACTAGAAGACCTGGAGAACAGTTTGGTGAGACTCGAGGCTGAGGCTCTCATCCTCTTCCTCAGAGACATCGTGGGCGTGTCCGGCTTCATGATCTCTCCGAGTGTCGGTCCCAGCTCTGCATCGTCCAGTTGTGAGTACGAATGGCCGGTCCACGACTGCCTGCGAAAGATCTTAAACAGTCCCAGCTTGGGTGACTTTCCGGTGGGTTGCCGGACTTCAAGGGCTGGAGCTGATGCGTGTCTCTGGAGGCCGTGGCCTTCCTTCTTGTCCCTGGTCCTAGGAGGTCTTTCTGGAGACTGAAGAGAAGACAGGCTGGGACTAGGGCTTGGTGTTGCTGATGCTATCACCTGACTTCTGCTGATTGTAGGTAGGTTGGGATTTGACCGGGTGCGGTTTCGTGGTGGTGCACGTGGTTTGATATCACATTCCAGGCCTCGAAATGAAAGAGATGATGAAGAAATCAGAGGCGCTCCCTGATCATCGTACCCTTCACTGTCTCCTGATCGTCCTCTAAGATGACTGAGCTCCTCATAAGATCCAAGTCTACTAGAGGAGTCTGAGCCTCCATGCTCTAAAATAAAGGATTCAGACAGAGATCCCTGGGAGCCACAGAAGGTGCCTCCCTCACTCTGATCCAGCTTGG
Source organism: Ostorhinchus cyanosoma (assembly GCA_029814465.1). Classification (NCBI taxonomy): domain Eukaryota; kingdom Metazoa; phylum Chordata; class Actinopteri; order Kurtiformes; family Apogonidae; genus Ostorhinchus; species Ostorhinchus cyanosoma. The sequence continues at coordinate 36,701,527 of JAPTYQ010000019.1, forward strand.
GACTCCTTTCTCCAGCAAAGAAGCTCGACCTACCAGAGGCACCAGAAACACTGTGCATCCCTTGTACTGGGGCCACAGATCCCCGTCTTCGTGCAGCCCGCCGGGGGCTTGGGATAGCCAACAATTTCTTCCCTGCTGCCTCATCTTCTGTGAAATCTTCCTTCAGACTCTGTGTACCTTCTTCTTCTTTAGGTGAGCTGTCAGGACGTCTTGAATAATCATCCAGGGACCGGCTCCTCCTGTGGGGCGGCATGTTAGTGTGTGAGAGTCCAAATCCACTGTCAAAAGAACAGGATTTCTGTATCGTGGGCTGGACTGATCCCCGTCTCTGAGTGCGACTGCCTTCCACCTCATCCTCCACATATTCAATAAGAGGCTCATTTAGACGTCCAGAAAAGCTTCTCCTTAGTGGCTTGCGCCCTCTCTCCTGTTTTTTGGCCTGAAATTTGTCTCGTAATGTCATGTGTCTGGCGGACATGGGTGAAAGCTGCAGTGAGGTGTTATAGAAAGTGCTTCGAATGACACTGCCCCGAGGGATACGACCTCCGTCACTTCCAGAGCCCTCGTCCCCATCCGATAAGTAAAGGGATGGACTACTGTCTTTGCTGAACCTGCGCTCCCTCTGGGGCGTAACTTGGCAGGATACATCTGATGAGGTAACCGACTGCCTGCTCATACTCCGCTCTAGAACACTTCTCTCCCCATCGTCTTCCTCCCCTGGTGTCACTTCCTCTTCCTTCTCTGCATCGAAGCGGAGCTGGGTGATCGGCGCTGGGATCTGAGCTCTCTCCATTAGAGGGTCATAGTCCTCCTCTGTTTCCTCCTCTTCTTCAGTCGGGCTGTAGTGCTGGAAGAAATCCCATGAGTCAGCTTCGTCGTACTCAGATGAGGAGCCACTGCTCAAAGAGGTACTGCTGTGTTCCTGAGGTTCACGGGGAATCGTGACTGCCGTGTCTCGGAGAGGAGCATCCAGCAGCTCTGGGATGGGCCTCAACGTAAGCACCGAACCAACGCAAGTCAACGAACGCTATGGAGACAAACAGAAACACACATACAAATAGAGACAGATGTGGATAATATGGTTGTATCGAGGCCAATTATGTAAAAACTAGAGCTTCAGCTATCAAGTATTTTTTTAGAATCATTTAATCTATCAATTCTACAGTTCCCCAATTCAGCTACAGAAAATATAAAAGTAAAAGGATATACGGTAGAAAAAATATCTTTATAGAAATAACGACAGACAGACAGACAGACAGA
>JAPTYQ010000019.1:36875098-36896855 GCA_029814465.1 Ostorhinchus cyanosoma
CCACAGTGCTTCAGTTTGAACATGTGACACATAAACAGTACCACAGTGCTTCAGTTTGAACATGTGACACATAAACAATACCACAGTGCTTCAGTTTGAACATGTGACACATAAACAGTACCATAGTGCTTCAGTTTCAGACTCAGTTTGTCAGGTCTTTTATGTGTTGGGATTGTCTCTCTTAATTCACCATATATTTTAGCAGTAAGTTTTTATTTTTATCAATTATTAGAAATTTCAGGCGACCCCATGTGAGGTTCACACTCCAAGGTTGAAAAACACTGCCCTAACAGTTTTCAAACACATCTTCAGTGCATATACAGCAGTTTAACTCCATACAGCTGTGCCTACCAGTACTGTCAGCTTTAAGATCACCTTTAAATGAACCTCCGTCTTCTTTTAGGTCATTTGTTGCCGTACAGCTGCCGTTTATACACCGAGGACTGGGACCCAAAGTAGGCTGTGGAAACGCTTCTGTTGGGTTGGCATGTAACATAATAAAATACACAAAAATGTGTGCAATATGAGAATTAATTTGCCTAATTCCAGGAGTGAATTGGTGTATTCCTTTATGTTTAGTGAAATACTTTATTTCCACTACATTTATTTATTTATTGATTTATCTAACCATGTAGGTCAATTGAGAACCACTTCTCATTTACAATGATGACCTGCAGAGCACGCAGATAAAACTAACAAAAAAACAAGTTACAAAGTCACATAACAACCCATAATAGTGCTAAAAGACAGTGGCATTTATAGGATTTACAATGATATATTTTTAAAAGGAGTCGTTATTAGCAGTGAAAATATAATAACAGTTAATGCAGTTTTAGATTTATTTGACACTTTTAGTCACTTAGAAGTTTCTGCATAAACTGATAGTTTATCATTTGATGGAGTATCATTCACTTTTGATAACTTTAAGAGTAATAAATTCTACTAAAACAACACTTCAAGCATCATCTCTGCAGAATGAACAAATTCTACATTTGCTTTTGAGAGTTTTTTCATTTTTAGATGACAATACTTTCACTGAAGTTGCATTTTTTATTTGAATGTGTTGGTATTTAGATGTTGAGTGTAGGGAAATGTTAAAAAAGTATCTAATTCAGATAGAAAGCTTTTCTTTTCCTCACTGTTGTTGCAGTAGAAGCATTCGTAAAGAGAGAAAAAATTATGTAATGGCAGTTCACAATAACTTTTTACACAGATACGTTATGGAAGACATCAAATTAGTGTGATGGGTTTTTACTACCCAACTATCGTACAGTGCACAGTATATGCACTGCACTCATTTTCTTGCTTCACTTGACTGGCATTAAATGGAATAAAGTACACAAGTTAAAAACTCAAATGTGCTTCCTCATAACATGTCGTGTTAACACAGTCTATCCACTGTGACCAAACAGCTGACGTATCCAAGCCTTTTATTTCCTGTAACACATGAGGCATCCGTTCAAAGTTAAACCTCAGCAAGGCAGTCGATGAGTAATTTAGTATGAGGTTCAAAATAATAAAGAAAAAATGATCTAATACAACCACATAAGGTTTACAGCATAGATAATAAAGCATCATAAGACATTACAACATCGTACCGAAATGTAAAAGAAGGCAATTTGATTTTTGATTCCAAATCAAACTCAGACTGTAAGTGATTATAAATGTAGTCCTAAAAATACTCACCCAAACATTTTCATTTTCCATTTTATTTTATGAAAACATCTTGTTAAATCAACTTATCTTAAATCTCAAATCTATCTTATATCTTGTTAAACTAATTTCTATTATCAGGGAATTAGTTCATTATTTTACGGAACATTTAGAAAACATTACTTGTACGCTGCCAGGAGAAAGCATTCAACTGCTTGGATGGTTTACACATTTATTGCTTTAATAAATGTAATCAGTACATTTTGGATATTTGACATTTAAAAATAGAATAATATTTTGGAGTCATTTTGTGGAGCTGGTATGGGACTTTGTGGCCAATAGAAACATTTGGGGTAAGGGGGCGTGAATATTTAAGTTGCACTTCATTCCACTCCATTTCAAGTATATACTTTCTTATTTCTTAGTTTTTCTTTGCAGTTTTTGGTTTTACATTTGAAATAGAAAATATACAAACAAAAAGACTGGCATGGATAGAAGACCCTCAAACAGATATTACAGAGCAGGGATGGAAGAAAGCTTGTTCCTACATGCAAACAATATCCATTAATAGCAGATTTAAATGAATTCAGTATAACTGGCTTATGAGAACTTACATAACTCCTGACAAACGTAGCAAATTCAACTCAGGCACCTGTATGAAATGTGGAACCCAGAGAGGTACCTAGTATCACTGTATTTGGAAATGTGAACATATGCAAGAATTTTGGAGATTAGTTAACACAATTTTCAATATTATAGACAAAAAAATCCCAATGTGCCCAGAGATCTGTGTTCTAGGTATGTAATCTGTTAAATGTTTTAATAAAGATGTGTTTTAAAATAAAATAAACAAACAAACATGAGAAATCGTCCAGGTGTGTATGCCTGGGGGTTAATATTTATTTGACATTCTATATTTGTAATTAATTGACATTGCTTTGTAGAAATGTGTTTTGTGTGTACTCTACCTGATTACAACAGCACAATGTACAGATTAAAAGGCCACCATGGTCGTACATTATATTTAAGAGGTTACTGTATTCCATATTTTCCAACCCAAATTGTAACAATAGAATGTCATGACAATTAACTTTTCCAACACTGTGTCTTATGTAGGATAAAAGAGAAGGCAGCATAAATATAGTAAAATGATGAAAACATTTGCTGAATGATTGTCGTTGCCATATTTCTAATACGATAGAAGTGTGAACCCAGTTAGAGAATAGGCTCGGTGTCGTTCCAGTGGACAAAGGCATCTTTCCATCTGAATAAAAAGAAAGAAAAACAAACCAGGAGTTAAAACAAATTAGCCCTGGGTGAATGATAAGAGGCATCTGAAGAGCCAAAGGATAACGAACCTTGTGTGGATACAGTGTTCCAAGGGAGGGATGAGGTCAGTGTCATTATTTTGACAGCTCAACCCTGATCTGCCAAGAGCTGCAAAAAAGAGACATTTCAATCACATCTGAAAATGTGTGGAGAGTGGAAAATTCATGGAATATAATAATAAAAAAGGAAAGATACATTAAAGAAAAGAAAATATGTTAAAGGAAAGAAAAAGAAAAAGGTCAGAGAAAAGAAAAGTCTTAATGAGGGCCGTCAAACATACGACCCCTGGGCCAAAACCGTCCGGCTGAAGGGTCCAGTCTGGACCATAGAGGAATTTTTTAAATGCAAAAATGACACTGAACATATTAACAGATATTAATCAAAGGTGTTAAAACCATTTTAATTCAGGTTCCTCATACAGAACAATTCGATCTCCAGTGGGTCTGACCAGTAAAACAATAACATACTAACCTGTAAATAATGACAACTCCAGATTTGTCTCTTTGTTTTAGTGTAAAGACAAAAAATTGCATTAAAATCTTTACATTTGAAAACTATCCTTTTACAAAAATGTAAATAACTTGAAAAAACACAAACAATCTAAAATGTCTTAATATATCAGAAGGTCTGAATATTCTGCCAGTAATTTAATGTTTTGTGTATTTGTAGATCCACTGTGATCTGCAAGTTGCAATGCACATGAGTAAATGATAAAACTAAGGCAGAAAATGGTTAAAATTGCACTTTTTTTCATAAGAAATTTCCCATGGTTCATGTAATTCACATTTTTTAAAAGACAGTTTGTGGATGTAAATATGTTCATATGTAATTTTACTTTTTTCACTCTAAAACATATGGAAAAGTTTGGTATTATGGCACTGAGGGGTGATGCAGCAGCTCTGACTCTTTTTCACCCTTCGTCCTTTTGTCTTGTCGTCTTATATCTTTAAGTTTTTTCCTTATATTTATATTTTTTTATCTTTTCTTTATTTTTCTGTTATATTTGATGTTTATTGTCTTGTGCTACTGTACATTGGAATTTCTCCCTTGGGAGATAAATAAAGTATATTGTCTCATCTCTTCTCTTCTGGTTATTATTGTAATGGTCCGGCCTGTTTGAGATCAAATTGGGCTAAATTTTGCCCCTGAACTAGAATGAGTTTGACACTCTGGGTCTAAATGGTGGCGGTGAAGAGCTAAACATGTCATATGTTATGAACAGTAACCAACACAGTGGTCATTCTTTGCAGAAACGGATTCTAGTTCACACAACAAGGATAAAATAAGACAGCACATTTAACATCCAAACAAATAACTGCAGTCTAAAGTGATCGAATGATGCGCTACGTACACACGGTGAGGCGGATCTCCTCCTGCTGATTGGCCAGTCCGTCATAATAATAGAGGTCAAAGTCCAGACCTCTGTCCTGATTGGTCAACAGCTCCCTCTGCAGGCCAAACAGCACACTGAAGTGACTCTCACTGCACACCACCCAGATGGGCCAACGGGGCGTCTTCAGGTACGTCCCCACCTTATAGACAGGAAGGATAAGAGCCTCAGCTGTAACGTGGCTTCAGTTTATCCACTTTTACTTCACTGTTCATTGGAACTCCTCGGTCTGCATTTGATGCCCCCTCGGATCCACTCTTCCGTAGCTATGGCTTTCTGAAAATGACTGAACTTAATAACTTTCAAAATGCTTGCACAATGTATTCTGTTGTCAACATGACAGACTTTGTGACCTAATTCCAATTTCTCTTCCTTCACACACCTATCAGACTAAGAAAAAGCATCACATTAAGGGAATTAAAACAGAAACTCAAAGGTCTGCAGGTGTGGAATATTGATAAAGACGGACAAATGTCTCCAAATGTCCATGTTTTTAAAAAGAGATTTAGGAGGCAACGGCTACTGGAATATGCTCAAATATGAACGAATCCTTGGACTTTGTTAGGACTAGGGTTTAGATTAGTTTTAGATTGGGGAAAATTAACATTATTATTACTATTATTCTGTTTCTTTTTGTGTACGAGTTAGTGTAACAGACTGGATCAATGTGTTTCTCATGTAAATCTGTAGAGTGAGAGACTGTGGGTGCTTGAAAAGGGCGGGTGTTTTGGGTTTGTGCTGTTGGTTTTCTGTGTCTTGGCCCGTCTCAAAAGCTCTTCAGCTTCCCAGGGTGTCCTATTTCACATAATATAAATGCAAAATGTAATGTTCTTACTTGAATCAATTAAATATATATGTGAATAAAATGAATGAATGAATGACTATGCTCTGCTTTTTTCATCCTCCTTCTAACAGTGAAAAAATATGAAGACTGACACGTGAGGGTCAAAGAAGAGTTAGTGAGAGGAGCACCTCCCAAATCTTTTAGCTGGTCTAGTTCTACAAGTTGAGATGAAAATGTTCAATGTTCACTTGTTTTAAAATGTAAGAATAATTGTGTGTGAAAGTATCAAATGGTGTATGAGCAAAAGAATGAGCAGTGATGTGATGAAGTTGACCTGAAAAGACAGTATTATGCACATTAATAATAGTTAAAGAGTCAATATTACGTCAGTAGAAGGTCTTTCATTGAGAATCGGACCATTTCTGAGCACATTTCATTATTCGGTACAATATTTTTACAGTTAATCCACACTCACTTTTTGCCATCATTCATTAAAACTTCTCTAAAAATTGATTATAGCCAAGCATATGATACTATGGCTTCAGAAGATGAATGTCTCTAAGTCATACTATTTATCTGTTAAGTTTTGACTTTATATTTTGCTGCAGGCCTTTTGTTTGACCAGCTGTGGTCCTGTTTGTACATGGATATTACTACCATATTATTGTCATTAATAAGTAAGGAGACACATTTGTGACTTTATTCTGTTTCTATAGATCCTGCTAATAAAGGGATTAACAAAAACATATAATAATTGTATCTTAGCATTGAGCCTTAAAAGGTTTATATAATATAATATTACTAATTTTCTTCGTACAATCTCTAGTCTTCATCAGTTCAAGGTTCCTTTCAGGCTTAGTGGTATTTGGTTCAAGATTTCCCTAAGCTGATTTTTTATTATTCAACTCCAAAACCCCTTAAACACTTGATAATTAGATTAACTTCTCTGATTACTCACTGTTCAGATGCAGAGGTCTGTTCATATTTTCTGTGAAGTGGACAATATAACTGCAGATGAAATGATATCTCTGTCCCACCACATGAAAAACCACAGTGTTTCTCATTTTCCTTATTTACTCTTGCCTCATGTGTGCTGCTTTAAAGTAAACATTTTCAGGCAGTGGAAATGTTGTTAACTATCACATAAATCCCATAATAGTTTGAAGAACATTCTTTGCTATCATTCTGGCCACATGTGCAGGGCTAATGCCTCAGCAGCTGTGTCCTAAACCACAGTGGGGATGTTGTGTGATTGGACGAGTCTGACTGGGATGTGAACCGTCGGTAGCTGAGAACCCCCACATTCCAACTAAGGTTATAATAGTTTGGGATTTTTCATTATAGTTCAGTTTTATTTAGTTTTGACTTTTTTTCTATAATTCAGTTAGTCTTAATTCATTTTTAGAACACATTCGCTAGCTTTTATTAGTTTGCATTTTTTTTCCTAAATGCTTAGTTTTAGTTTTGTTTTATATTACTTTTAGTTTTTTCATATCTGGTCGTATTCACATAAATCCCACACAGGACTCTGTGGCTTTCTCTGAGCTTTACTCTCCATGTTTCCAGGCAGAGTGGAAATGAGAAGACGACTCTAAACCACAAATGACCAGAAGTGACAGACCGTGAAGTATCGTATGGTGCCGCCAGCTGAAATTACTCAAGCGAAATAAATCGATTTCATATCAATCCGATGTTGACAAAGACAAAAACTCAGGGAATTATAACCATACTTTTTAGACGTTTCAGATAGTTCTGTAAACACACAATACAGTTTCAGTTAGTTATCGTTTTATCTTTTAATTATAGTTTTTATTTATTTCAGTTAAAGGTGGAGTACGACATCTTAGAAAAACGGTTCGATGAGGCTACATTTTGAAAATACACAATTCAAAAGTCCAAACTCCTTTCTTCGAACATCCTCCAGGAGCCACACCTCCAGAACACTGGCACGCACAATGTTTGTTCCCGACGGTTCACGAGCGCTACACAGCAACAATTCGCTCTGGCTCCGGGTCGGGCTCCAACCCATGCATACCTCCTTTATTCTCCTCCAACACGCCCGCTCTTACAGAACAGCCCCAGTTCATACCTATGTGACTAACGATACATTTCCTCTTGATTTATGTTAGTGTCAAAACACTTCTCCGGTGAACTTTACATGCTAATATTGAACGCACGATTCATGCAGGAGGGGAGCACGGAGAGGGGGGAGGGACAAATGACAGTTGAGTTTGATAGACATATCACCGTTCAATCATTTCGAGTAGGCACTTAGAATGATTGGATGGTGTTTTTTCAGTCCTGTCCGTTCCACAGGTGACTACATTTTTTTATTTTTGTGTTTGAGCATTTAATTAATTGGATGTGATCGGGGTGTGAAGGGGATTTTAAGAAACAGAGTAAAAAATGCTCCAGGAAAACATCTTGCGCCCCACCTTTAATGAAAATGTTTTTCAATTCTACTTTTCGTCATAATATTAGTTTTCGTTAACGATAATAACCTTGATTCCAACCACCTGCCGACTCAGCTCACCTTGACAATGTTATAATGTTCAAACAAAGATAGGAGGCCGACGTCACAGCGTCCTTTCATTCCCTTTAACAGAGTCATGTTGCCGTTGCCTGAGTCCAACTCCATGTCGTTGTCAAAGACGTTAGACACTGCCTGGCCACAGAGCAAGAGGTTGACCAGCTCCTGGGAAACACAAACATGGTTTTTTAGATTATGGTGACATCATCTAAAGATCTGCATGAAAACCCTTCTTTTATAAACTGCATTCTATTATCCACTCTGTGACTGCAGCTCCATTCAACACTCTCCACATTCAGACTCCAAAAGTCAGAACAAACTGGGAAAAAAAGCTTTTCTATTTTCTGCCTGAAAGAACTTACAGAAGGAGATCAAACTGAAGGAGCTGGTCTCGATAAATACATTCAAAGTCATTCGAAATGATTTGAAAAGGATAAATCAGGATGTAGATGTTTCTCTCACTGACTGAATCATTCTGTTTTGAGATGCTTTTAAGGAACATTGTTGTTATACTTTAAGTACCTTTTAAATTATTGATGGCTTTTTATATGTATGTTAGTTTAGTGAGTTATGTATGGTTTTAGATCTGACTTTTATTGTGTTTTACATGGCTTTGATTTACATTTTGTGTCACTTCTGCTGTTGCCGTTATAGCCATAACACTCTTGGACAAAGATTTTTAATCTCACTGAGATTTTAGCTTGGTTAAATAAAATAAAATAAAATTAAATTAAATTAAATTTTAAAAAACTAAAACTCAGACATATTCACTGATTCATTTTCATCTACAAAACTCAAACTGGAAAAAACTCCATCCTATCTACAGTCACTGCTTAATAACAGTCATAGTCTGTGGTCCAGTAGCTTCATCAACCTCCTCAAACCTCCTTCAGCTGCTCCTCTGTTCAGTTTTCTACCTTAAAGCTGAGCTCATTCATTTCACTCTCCTCTTTCATAAAGTCAATACAACCACTAGTATAAGATCATTGCACTTGCTTTTATTCATGCCACCATATAAACCATACCTCTTACTTCCTTTTAGCATTGCTACAACATGTAAAACTGTATCATCTGTTTTTATATTCTTACAGTTAATATCTACTCTTCTTAAAATGCATCATTGTAAATACTGTAAATAAAACTCTCTTTTAGCACTATTATGGCTCATTATGTGACTTTGAAAATTGTTTCTTTGTTTTGCTGTGTTTTTTCTGCCTGTTCTGCTGCCTCTGTGGGTTGCCATTGTAAATAAGACCTGGTTCTCTGCCTGGTTAAATAAAAAATAAATAAGTAAATAAAAATATGAATAACATCGTAAGAATACATAGTAGTTTAGCATGCAGCAATACTATTTGTTATGTACCCTGTGATCCAGGGTCCTGTATCATAAATCAAGATTAAGAGATTATTGAAGTCAATTCTGGTTCCAGGTTGAGTTTTCAGGGTGACAGAGGTGGTAGGTTATCACTTACTAAAGTAAATCTGCTCCAAAATAGGTATCAAAGAACAGAATCATGCAGCAACAGATCTACCTTTCTGCCTATTTGGACTGAAAATGAAAATGTTCAAAATTCATCTTTTTTCTCAAATATGCTTGTTTATACTCTTCACTACTGGCCAAGAATATATATTGATAAAAAGTGAAGGTAACAGTTCCATGTCAACATCAGCAGAAGTCCACCTCCACTATGCAGGACTGAAAGCACTTTGACCTCTTTGTTTCTATACTCTTCGAGGTTATGCTTGAAATAGACCAAACCAGATAACAGACCTCTGGATCAACCTCAGTGCAAGGATTAAAACAAAGTAAAAAGTATAAAAAGCCATACACACTGTCTAAAGTTTTTGGTTTCCTTTTGCATAGCAATATGTGATGTTAAAACAGAGACAGATTAAAGCCCCGAGGCCTTGAACATGTTGACTTAATGAATACTGTTTGACAGTGAGTCTACCCACCAGTTGGAATTCTGTTTCTAAATTTGTTCATTACTCTTTAACCAGGATGTGGCTGCAGTTGGAAAAATAAGACTACAATTGTCTTGAACACAAACACACATACATTTGGTTTGACAGTACATTCATCTGTAATTCTAGTCAGATGCACTCATGCTTTCACCTTTAAAGACACAGAACTACTTTTATGTTGACTTTTTTTTCCTGAATCTAATCTTTTTTTAAGTGATTCATCAAAGTTTATTATAATATAATTTTTTTTACACTTTATTTTTTATTGTTTTTGATTTTGTACAATACAAAACAAACATAAGGGATATTTGGGATAGACTGACCGAAACAAAACCTTCCTCAATCTATGGGTCACAATCTCCATCTCAAATATTCCATTCATAATTTGTAGCCAGTCGTTAGTTGTAGGATGATCTAATCTGCACCTTTTTTCTGGTAATAACCTTTTAACAAGGCTGCTAATAGTATTTTAAACAAATATCTATCATTTTTTCATACATTATTACCAATGATACATCCAAAATACATCACCAAACATGTTTTAAGGATTACATGCCCAATATCTTAACAAATCAAATAAATCATTCCCAATCTGTATACCCTTGATTTCTTCATTCTGTCTAATAAATTGTGCTAGAGGTTCTATATAAAATGCAAATAGAGTTGGAGATAGACTACATCCTTGGCGAGTTGAGTGTTTGAGTTGTATGGTTTCAGTTAAATTACCATTAACTTTTATTTGAGCAGCTTGTGACTGATAAAACACCCTAACATACTGCATTGAATCCAAATTTCTTTAAGACTTCATACAAGATAACCCAGCTAACGCTATTAAACGCTTTCTCTGCATCAAGACCTACTAATACTGCTCTAATTTGTTTCATTTTTAATATGATCTATAATGTGAAGACTCCTTCTAATATTATCCTTGGTTTGGTGACCTTTAATGAAACCCATCTGGTCTTCATCAATAATGTCTCCAACAAACTGCTCATATCTTTCAGGAATAAGAGAAGTGTAAATCTTGTAGTCTACATTAAGTATGGATATCAGCCTAAAGTCTGCACATGTCTCACTTTTCCTCTTTTTTGGAATAATGGTTATAATCCCTTCCCTCCAGGATGGGAGAAGAACCCATTGTTCTAATGTGTCATTAAAGGATGAGTGTAACAGTGGTATAAGTTTGTCACTAAATGATTTGTACCATTCTGATGGTAATCTGTCACTGCCAAGTGTCTTATTTGTTTGGAGTCTACCAACTGCCTTCTCTAGTTCATTTTTTGTTAGTAGATCATTTTGTTTATTTCCAATTGAGGGTAGATCTAGGGTCTGTAAAAACTTTTTTATTTGCTCACTATCTGCACAGGGTGGTTTATTGTACAGTCGTTCATAGTAATTTTTGAATAATTGTTCTATTTCTTTAGGTTAATCTGTAAAGTCATCTGTTTTGTCATCTTTTAATTAATCAATTGTTCCGTCTGCTTGCTGTTTTTTAAGTTTCCTAGCTAACAATCTAGTTGCTTTGGGCCCCACTTCATAATAAGTTTGTCTGAGAAATTTTGCTTTCTTTTCAATTTCAAGGTTAGCAATTTGTCAATATTGTCTCTTTCTTACTTCTTTTATTTTAGGTAATAAATCAGGATTTAAAGTCTTTATCTCCCAGTTTTCTTTTTCCTAAATTTCTATCTTGGTTTTTTTGACTGCTACAGTTTCCCCCTTAAAACTGCTTTTAGAGCGTCCCACAGAATAGTTGGGTTAACCTCTTCATTGTTGATTGATCATTCAAGTACCTTATCATATCCATTTTAATTTCGTCTTTAATTATTTTATTATTCAAAAGTCCTACATTTAGTCTCCATAATGTATTACATACTCTAAGATTAAGGTTTAGTTTCAGTGTCAACAAAGAATGATCTGACTCAGTGGTTCCTTCTACTTTACATTCTATTATTCTGTATGGGTCCATCTTATTCATAAAAAAATAGTCAATTTGTGAATAACTCTTATTTGGTGCCGAGTAATATGTATAATCTTTTTTAATGTGGATTCAATTCCTGACCTGCAATTACCGCCATGTATCTACAATTCCAACTTCTTCAAGAGCAGTTTTCAATTTTTTAGCGATTGGATTTTTTTTTTGGTTTTCTATTGTTTGTAGTGTCACAGTTGGTGCTCATCAGGTTATTGAGATCGTCACCCCAATCAATATTCCTTCTGTTTCTGCTATCATTTTGTTAATGAGACTTCTAAAACATTGTTTGCTACTATTAGGTGGAACAAAAACAAACAATCCTTTCCCACCACAGAAAGCTTTGCAGGAACTTTGAGCATTACCCTGCACTTTGAAAAACCCCGGTGCATTCACACTGAAGTTACTCAGGTAAATATCTTTCCCTCGCCCCCTAACCTAAAAGTTCCTGGTAGGGAGGTAGGACTTTTCAGATTACCAGGAATTCTTAGGGGGAGCTGTGTGCTGGAGTGAGTAATCTGCAGCTATACATCAACCCAAGTGTGTGTTTGGTTTCACTGGAGCAAACTCTGTCCCACTAATGCAAACATGCTCATAACTAGTAACTAGATAAAGTGGGTTAATGGCAACACTAAATGTGCCATTCCATTGTTAGGTATCTGGAAACACTGGAAGCCAGAATATGGGTTATTACTGACTGTGCAGTATCAGGATTATCAATCCCATTCCTTCGTCTGTGTGTTACTCCTCTGAAAGTCCCTCCAGTTTGTGAAAGAACAACCTCTAAGCAGCAACTACACAGTGAACAAGGTAAGTTTGGATGAAGACACACAAGGTGTCCACAAAGTGTCTTTATAATTGAAAACATTTTTTACAAACGCTGAGATATATTAATCAGATTTCTTGTATGAACTCAGTGGTTATCAAAGTTTTAAACACATTGTGGGATCATGTGCAATCAAATGTTTAGTCCATTTTTCTTCAACAACATATCAATTAGTGCAAACATTAACTTCAACCTTTGGACTGAATATGTGTCACCACAATTGGATGACCTTCAACCAACCATAATTTTCCAGGTAGATGGTGCACCACCACATTGAGGACTGCATGTTGGTGGATTCTTACATCAAATATTTACACACCAGTGGATTGGAAGGGATGGCCCAATTCCCTGGATACCTTGTTCACCAGATATCACTGCCCTGGATTTGCGTCTATGGGGTTATGTTAAAGACATGATGTATGGAACAAAGATACAGGACATCAATGACCTGAAGCCAAAGATCAGTAATTGATGAAGCTATCGTACAGACAACATGGAAACAAATCCAGGACTGTCTGGATGTGCTTCATATGTGCAATTAATGGTCCCATATAGAGGTGGATTAAATGAGGAAAAAAACTTGAATCTCTACCTTTCATTTTAGAATAATTTCCACAGGTTTGTGTATTCATTGGCTTTTGTAATACATTTGTCAAATTGTAAAGAGACTTTATGGACACCTTGTATATCTTTGTATGTGCTGTTTCCACAATGCACTTCCACTTTTGTAAATGTTCTACTATGTTGTTTTCTCCACTAACACCTAAGAACCAGACAAACAACCCAGAGACCTTCTACCCATAGTAGAGGGTCAGTCAGTGCTGTTGATCGGTCTGGACATGTAAGTTTTACAACACACAACATAAATAGATCCACTAGATTCATGACGCAGGTTCCAGCTCTTGCTGTATTATCAACAACAAATCTCTAGTCCCCTATACTCCTGTTTTGGCTGACATGCACTGACACTTAGCTATTTTTCAACTATGGAAGGAAAGAAACAGAATGATTATGCTTTAATGCTTATTTATTCTTCTGACTGCAGATGTGATGATAATGTAATCTATGTCAAACCATGACAAGGCAGATGTTTCTTAGTAATAACTGTGGCCTTAACTAACTTCTTGTTTTGTTCACAGACCTGGGTGCAGTATCCATGAGCTCCAATGAGTGTAGTGGTGGGCACATCCATGTCCTCTTTTACCCTTAAATAAAGAAAGCAGTTATGATGATGTAGTCGACAACTGGCCAATAGAAATGCAACTGAAACAGTATAATCGTCTTAAAACATACTTTTCAATCGATCGAGAGAGAACAGCAGATATGACCAAGAGTAAGCATCCCAACAGCCCAGACTCAAACTGTAAAAAAAAAAAAAAAAAAAAGAATAGATTGACATGAGAATAACAGAGGAACTCTCTGTTCATTCACAAGGACATGAAAAGAAATAAAGGTAAATATAAACTCTTTCACCTGCTCAATATGTTGCTCCAGAAGCAGCTGTAGGTCCTTGAAATTATCCAGAGTGAAAAAGGTGATCTAAAAAGTTGTTCATGAAACACGATATTTAATTGCATGACTCAGTTCATTCCAAATAAAGCAATTTACACTGCTAATGTATAGTACGTTTTGCACTTCCATAAAAAGCTCTGAATCTCTTACAAATGGTGACAATACACAGTAATATGTATTCTAGAGAAAATAACTGATTACAGAAGCACTGATAATATTTGGCTGATATCAGACACTTTCCTAAATTCATTTTCAGAAGGGGTGCACACTGTCGCAGGCTGATACCTTTTCAAGCGCTCCTTCAGATTTGTACTGCCCAGTTGGGATGAAATGTTTTCTCCCCGAACATCTGTTTTAAAAATAGAAAAAAAATAAAGGAACAATATGGTTTAAATCA
This sequence comes from Ostorhinchus cyanosoma, assembly GCA_029814465.1. Taxonomy (NCBI): domain Eukaryota; kingdom Metazoa; phylum Chordata; class Actinopteri; order Kurtiformes; family Apogonidae; genus Ostorhinchus; species Ostorhinchus cyanosoma. The sequence continues at coordinate 36,889,454 of JAPTYQ010000019.1, forward strand.
ACACAGGACCTAAAACAACACATCGCATCACAACCTGATACCGAACATGCAATTTGAATGTTTCTATTAACTGAATTTTAAAATGTTGCAGTTATTCTTGAATAATTGAGTAACATGTGGAGATTCTTCAAAATTTTTAGTTCAGTGACGGAGGTTAGTCAAACTACTGCATGTTTATATGAGGAGAAATGTTAATTTTGACAATAATGAGGCTGAAAATATAAATTCATAAAGTGAGATTACAGGGAGATTACAACCTTATTAGTTTGAGCTTCTTGCATCAAAGGGACACAAAATGATAAAGACGAGAAATAACTGAGATAAGAAAAATAATTAGTTATGACGGGATGAAAGCTGACTAACGTTAGCGGACACCAGGTTGTGTTTCCAGCTCTTTTAATGTACATCTTCACTTATATATTGAAACTTCAAATGAAAATGCTTAAAATGAAAAGATTAAGGTGAAAAAACACTAAAAATACTGCAAAAAAAGCATGCTTAACTTAGAAAAGGTATTGTATCCTTCATTCATTCATTTTCTGAACCTGCTTTATCCTCACTCGGGTCACAGGAGTGGCTTGGAGCCTATCCCAGCCACATACGGGTGAAGGCGGGGCATACTCTGCACATGTCGCCAGGTCAACGCATGGCTGACATATAGAGACAAACAATCACTCTCACATTCACACCTATGGACAATTTAGATTAACCAATGAACCTATCTGTGCCTTTGGATGGTGGGAGGAAGCCAGAGTACCTGGAGAGAACCCACACAGACACGGGAAGAACATGCAAACTCCACACAGAAGGATCCCACCCCCATCGACTGGTGTTGGAATCAAACCCAGGACCTTCTTGCTGCAAGGCAGGAGTGCACCACCATGTCACCCAGTATTGTATCAATAAAAGGTGAACACAAAAAATTGAACCACAGCAGATAACTATGTAGGTCTGCATGTGTGAACCAACAAGGAGACGATATGATCTACACAAGAGTTTCAGTAAGTGAATATCATGTTGTTTCACAGATATATTCATTATTTTTACATATTACCCCCCTATCCCGTACTTAATTAAAAAATGATGTGGTTTTCTGGTGTGTCCACACATACTACACCGTGTTTCTTTTAAAACTCTTCTTCTTTGCTTGCAACGTCCATCAACATCCATTTTTTTAATTCACCTGACTGTATTTGCGAAAAAAGGTCTTTCCATTGCAGTTTTGCCTAATATACTAATTTTGCAATGCCTGAAAAACCACCTCTTGCCAGCACAAAAACTTTTAATCGAAAAGCAAGAGTTTAATCGAAATTGTAGTTTTTCCATCAGGTGAGTTTTTATAAACAAGTTATATTTGTGATATTTGAGGATCAATGGAAAAGCGACTTATGTCTCTTTTTCTCCAGAGCTCCAGAGCATTATTCACAGACCAGTGCTATAAGACGTGTCCCAAAAATATACATTTGCACTAGCTTTTCCACAAAGTATTCAGGCATTTTCAGAAATGACTTCAGACATTCAACACCGTCATCATTCTGCATTAGCAGTTCAGCTCTAACTGCTTCATCCTTCTGCATTTACAATATTCTACTGTTAGAATGGTGTTGTTCCTGAAGGGCAGTTTAGTATCTTGGCACCGGCATGAACATTCAGCTCCATACAGAACCCCCCATACTGTATGGATAAAGAAAAAGAAGCATTCTATACCTGTCTTAGTTGCGTTTTAAATTGTTAATATGGAAGGTTACATGAATCTGACTGAGGCTGCACTATTTAATGACAATCATATTAGGGCTGCACAAAGTTGGAAAAACTGACATTACGATTTTTTTTAACCCTGCGATGCATATTGCGATATGAAAAAATACTCTGGAGGATATAATAGCTGTGTGGTGCTGACGTAAATGGTAAAAAAAAATTTGTTGTTACCTCTCGTGGCAACAACTGCAAGGCACTGTCGACAATATCATCCTTCTTGTAGCCGAAATAATTCCAGATAACTGACATTGCTTTTCTTTTTGGCACCAAGTCTTCATTTAGGTTAATTTTCTCTTGTTCGTTGTTAATTTTTCAATGTTGTTACCAGCGACTCACTCCAAACTGATTAAGAACGATTGTGACTGGTGGATCGCTACGTGCAGTGAGTGTCAGGTACCCTTGAAATTAGATGAGAACACATTGGACTTGATTTACTAAAGGTTTGCGTGTGTAAAAACATGTTCAAACTTGACTGCACACACAAAAACACATTGAGGATTATCTACTTAAAGGACGCACCGAGGGTTATGCCTGTCAAATGGGCAAAATAGCTCGCACAACCAATTTAGCATGTTTGCCTTGATGAATATGCAATATGGGCCTTTCTACCAGAATGCACAAAATCATTGGGAGGAGTAGATGCAAATGTTTATTAAGTGCGCGCAGTGTGATTTACCAAACCTTAAAACTGGTTGTGGTGGCTAATTTTGCATAAATGTTTAGCGCACCTGAAATGCAGGTTTTAACGGGCAAAGCTTTGCGCAGAACTGGCTGCAGTTGTTATGGTGAGGAGGCAGCAGAGGCCCACCAAAGGAAATGCAGAGAACAAATTTTTCTGCTCGTGGCAACATTTTTGGAATAACAGAAGAAAAGAAAAATTGAGACACATGGCCCACCCACTTTATGGGCCTGCCCCCCACGCCCAGTTCCACCAGTGGCACATCACTATTAAGCCAGGACCAGACTTCTGAGAAGCATCTCTCTTGTGCGTGCGTAGGGGAAACCGAAGACGACGAATTCTAGCACTGCGCACGCACGCACTCAAACAAACAGTACTGGTGTTGTAACTGGACTCCTGAGCCGCCTGTAATCAGCACTGGTGCAGAGGGTTTTCGCTCATGCCCACCGGCTTAAAAGTTTTCATTCACCATACAGAGCGACAAACAGAGAGAAACTATTTATTTCACTAATAACACACTTCACCACTGATAAACAGCAACAGAGAAAATACCTATCCACCCCTCTGTGTCGAAAAAGAGCAACTTCATATTCATAAGTAATGGCATATCCCAGAGCAGGTTTTCAAGCGTACTGTCTCCAAAATGACAACCAGTAACACACGCAAAATGCTCATCCAACAGGGCGGTCTCCGAGACTTTGCACCTGTTATCATTTGGGCAGGCATTCTAAATTTATCACCGATGACACACAAATCAATAGCACACACATTTTTACCGCGAGCAACCACATTTCCGCCCGTTATTTGTGATCTTAGTAAATCAGGCCATCGAGTTCATTTGCCTCTTACATTGCAGGACCTGTGATGTGACTATTGCACACATGTACATTATGATGACGATGCTCAAATGATATACTGTGCAGCTCTAAGTCATGTTATGAATATTGTAGGTGACACTGTGATTGTGGTTTTGATTTGAGTCTATTTGCTTAATCATCAGAGAAAATTTGTCATTTTGAAAAGTGGAATTTTTTCATCATACAACCTTCAAACCAGCATAAAAAAATACTGAGCAACTTAGCATGCTTACAGATGCTGTGTTTCTGCAATTAGATCACTCTAAACCCTCTTAAATCTGGAGCTCAAATTCAGCCTTTTGTGATTATATAAGTACACAGGCTGTTTAGGTTTATGATCTTAATTCATTGTGCAGCCCTACTTTTGACCTAGTTAAACAGCGAGTGCATTCTCTGGTGAAAATCTGACTGCAAAGGATTTAATAGAGTTATGATCTTACATTGCGATCATAGCCTGCTTTTCCTCCCCTGCCCTCCACAGGATTTCAGCAACCGCTAAAACAAGACAGTTTCTTCGGGTGGTGTTGGAAGGTCTTAATCTTCTGGGAACAAAGTAGCATTTGAGTGAGAAGCAGGTCATTTGCAGTTACAACAGTTCATACCGAAAAGCACAAAGCACTCCTTGATGTGAATTAATGGCTGTGAAATACATCAAAGTGATTCCAGGAGGCCACACATATACAGTAGGATAACATACTGTAGGCCTGCATTACTATCCATGGTTTCAAACAGCAGTTTCTTTAAGACAAAAGCTTGGACTGATGCCAACACTCCACAAGGACCACCCTGAGGAAAGAGCCACAGGAGAAAAAAAGGATTCAGAAAACTGCAAATTAATAAATCGTTATTTTGACAGAAGGCACAGTTAAGAATACCTTTTTCTGCACAATCCCATATCTTAGATCATGTGTTTCTGAGAATGTGAAGCCCTGATTCCTCCACTCAACACTGAAGCAATTTAAGCTGGAACCAAGAAGAACTGCTTTCAATTCCTAGAGAAAAGCAAAAACAGAAAACAAACCAAAATTAAAGCAAACCACAGGACTGTCCCCGGAATTCCTTGAGAAACCCTGGTGTAGATCAGCCACCGATGCCGTGCGCTGGTCCATGGGGCGGCCTGGACGGCTCTGCTCCACCACAGCTCTCTGTAAGGACACTGTGGGCAAGTCCTGCAGCTCCTCACCATCATCAATGTCATCTGAAAAGTCATTAAAACACTATCATATTTTGACAAATTACAACTTGCAACAGGTTTGGCAACAAAAAAATGGGGAAAAGCAGATTGGGCCACATTTTTGTGTTTCAGTATTACTAGCAGCAGATTTTAGGACTTACCTAAAACCAGCTCAGACAGATTCAGATTAGCAACATTTGGCCTGGACGGTGACTGCACTCTGAGAAAGAGGAAAATAAGATATGAGCACGAAAATTAATAGAAGAGTTATTTCAGCAGAATAAACATGTCAAGCAGCCACTGACACACTGGATTTCAGAAAGAATGTGTAGGCAACGGCAAGAGACTATGTTTTCATCATGTCACAATCATACCAACAATACATGTGACATTTGTCAACGTAAAATGTAATATAAATTTTAAAAATGGTAAAGGCAGCACAGTGTCACATGGCTTTTTCAATTTCAATGAACAAAAAAGAATGTTTTCATTCCATTTTCCATACACTACTAATAATTGTCAGTTATTTTCATATAAAAAAATGATTTAAGGAAAACTATTTCACTATTGAGCTACAAACACATTCATTCATTTTGTGAACCTGCTTTATCCTCACTAGGCTCGCTGGAGCCTATCCCAGCACTCTTATGGGTGGAGGTGGAGTACACCCTGGATATGTCACCAGTTCATTGCAGGGCTGACATATAGAGACAAACAACCAATTGTTCTCATATTCACACCTACGGGCAATTTAGATTAACCGATTAAGTGCATGTCTTTGGATGGTGGGAGGAAGTACGAGGGTACCCGGAAGAGAACAAGCACACGGGGAGAACATGCAAACTCTACACAGAAACGTCCCACCCCCATCTCCTGGTGTTGGATTCGAACCCTTGCTGTGAGGCACAAGTTCGATCCTCTGCACCACCGTGTCACCCGAGCTACAATCACATGGATCCAAAATTATGCAAAATACATTGTCTTTAGTGACACATTAAAAAGTCATTAGAGCCCATAAACAACCATAAATCTAAGGAACATAATGTGCCCACACTTGAAAACCCTCAGCCACACCAAAGTTTTTGCACATATGAATGGAAAGGCAGACCTGATGACAATACCCTGCAGTGAGGGCCAAGGGTTAAAACCAGCGGCTGACTTGATCTTCAGTTGATTTTTGCATCAGTATAAAAGGAAATCCTATCCTAGAATTAACCTTATAATTTATTTCACTGAGAAACCCAGCTTTATGAATGTATGTGATCTGAATTTCAGTGTATAATTGACATTATTCTGTTGCCTCATCTGTACATCCACACTTAATAACCTTAGAATAGTATTTCTCCTTTGATGTGCATGGAATTACCAAAAGGACAGGAGTTTACATCCATAAAATGTAATTTTAGGATTTTTCCATAAGCATTGATGTGTTTTACTTAATTTAATGTAACTATTTTTAAGATTCCATGACTTTTCCAGGTATTTCAGGACCTTAGTAACCTGTGTTCAGTGAACTGCATATCTCATCTTACGTAAAACACATTGTTTGTATTTGCTCATTTCATCTTGTTCATCAAAAACTAATGAAAAAGTATTAAAACAGGTGAAAATGACTAGTTTGATCATGCTGAAGCTGCACAAACTTCTCCGTCTCTGCACAGATCAGACAGAGGTCAGTTACGAAAACACCCACTTCTGAACTTTCCCTGTAGTCTTTCTGTTTCTAAATTCAGTTTTATGACAAATTGTGACTGTGTAAAACAAAATTACTAGTCTCTCGCTGTTATCTAAAATATATTTTCTTTCTTAAGGGGTGAGACTTCACCTTCTCTACAGCAACATACAAATATTTACTTTCTGGTCTGCAGTACGTGAGGTTGTCCCACTTCTTCAAAGTTGTTTTCCATTTGCATCCTCTCTGCTGCACTCTGCACCTCCCACCTCCCTCCCATGCAGTCAGCTGAGTTCTCTGAGCGGTTCTGATGTAAACTATTGACTAAAAAACCATTCCTGGAGGGAATGTTTTCCTCTTCTCTTCTCAGAAGTGGCTGAAGCATTTCTGCCCTTCTCATTTGCTTTTTTTTGTTCAATTCCTACAAAGAAAACAAGGAGAAAAAGAATAATATGAGGTAGCTTTGAGATGTGTAATCACTGGATTTAAATAGATTTCTCTTGACTGTTACCTCAGGTGTACTAGCTATTGGTCCAGGCATCATGCCGCGTCTAATACGACTACTTCTGCTTTTTTGGATGCCCTCAGTGACTGGAGTTCTTGAGCTCTCATTATCCTGGGGAGAAGCCATTGGACTTTGATTGTGGATGGAAATCCTCTCTGTTTTAGGTAGTAATAATAATGTAGGTTGAGAAGGGCAGGATTTTTCTTCATGTGACCTAGGAGGAAAAAAAAGAATAAGAAGAAAAAAACACAAAAAGAAGTTCAAATAAATAATTTTCAAACATAGCCTGATCTATGTTTTGTGACATCAAACAGCAGGTTATTAATGTACTGTCCAACATAACTGAATTACCACAACTGTATCAAGTATTACAGATCAAATGAAAAAAGGGGGTTTGGTATATTAACATCAAGATATTTTTTTGACATGCTGCAATAGAAGTCTCCAATAACAGCAGAAAAAGAGGATAGATTTGTCTCTAGTGGCTTTTTTGATGAACAGTCTCTAGAGAGGTCTGAAAAAACACGAAATATACCAACAAAGATGGAAACCCTTACTTTTACAGCTACACAGACAACCCATGGGTTTATATGACTGGGACACACTAAATCTCTTATACATAGTTTTCTTTTATCTGTTCATCACTATTCACCCAGTGTGCCCTTTCTGCCACTCCCCTCTGGGGGAGTGGCAACTTTTTCAGTTGTAGCCGCCTGGGACCCAATGACAACAGGATCTGTGGTGACCCATCTGTGCC
>JAPTYQ010000019.1:36938059-36951897 GCA_029814465.1 Ostorhinchus cyanosoma
ATAGATAGATAGATAGATAGATAGATAGATAGATAGATAGATAGATAGATAGATAGATAGATAGATAGACAGACAGTGTGTTTCTATGTATTTATGTTATTCATCATGATTCTTGATGTTATTTTGCTGTCTGTGCTTCATGTTCCGGCATACTGGTTTATTTTAAGTGCATTTATTCAACCCTGTTGTGGCAGTGTACTGATATGTGAGCTAAAAAATAAAGTGTTTTTTTGTCCAACTACTATCTAAAAGATTTGCTCCGACTGTTTTTTCTTAAATAACATAAGTAGCAGGTTTATGTGCGTGTCATCATTTCCCAGTTTTAGCTGTTGGGTATTCAGCTGTCACAAGGAGAAAAGGCAGCTCCACCACAAAACAGGTGTCGTGTGGACAGAGCAGGATGCTGTGGTTTTAAAAAAAAAAAAAAAGCAGTTTTTTAAAGCAAGGGAACGGCCTTATTTCAAAGAATCTCCAATTCAAGTAACAACATATCTGGTATAACTGTTATAACAAACTGTGTTTTATAAAATCCCTAAACTACATCACCATCACAGGTAACCCTGCACACAGTATCTGTCCTTGTGCAGTAATCCAGTGTTGGTCTTGTGCTTCAGGCCTACTTTGACTCAATGCATGCATCTTGATCTGTTGAAATGTGTCTTGTGTTTTGCCTCATCACTCAGTTAGTGTTCTCTTTTAAAGAATCCCATCCTTGTCAATGCCTGCTAGTATCACTAAAGTGAAAGTACATTTATAGAACTGAAGGATCCCACACTGCCCCCTATTGACCACAGTGCATAAATGCCCCATAAAGGACCCTGATCTGCAGATATTATCACTAACAAAACAAATCAACATGGAAATTAACCCACAAAGACCCAGAACTATTTGTGTGGTGGCTTCCAAATGAGTTTCTCACTACATTTAACCAAATGATTTTTCACCATTTATTATAATATTGACCTTTGCATCTTTTCAGTGACAATCAGGTATTTTCCTATGTTTAATTTACAGACGATGTACATGTTAATAAAAGCTAAGAGTAAATTTCAAGGTTATATCAAAACAGAGGACATTCAAGGAAATGCAATTTTTTTCAGCAAAATCTATCATTAATTCTACAAAACAACCATCTACAACAATTGTCATTAATCAAAGTACAAAGGTTTTATCAGTGAATCGGTGCCGCAGAAAGACAATGGTGTTTCCATGTTCACTACAGTGACATGGATGAACCTGAAAAAGGGAATTTTACCTGAATTATTTCACTGCATTGATAGGATTGGTGGTTCAAAGTTAATATTCATTATAAATCAGTAGTAGATGCTTTTGGGTTTTGGGTCTTTGAGGCTTAATATGCGTTTTTTTCTTTTGTTTGTTTTTTTAATTTACCCTCCATTTCTTAACGTTCATATATCTCCCTCTTTTTCTTTACTTTTAAGCATTTACATTGTTGATGTCAGTTCAGGTCAGCAGGCCATAGCTAATCATCAAGTCATGCAGAGTGAATTGGAGCAGTGACCGGATGATCCTCTGATGTTTATGGAAGCTGCAGATTCACACAAGCATGTCAAATATGGCAAATGATAGTGTAGGATTAGTGTTAAAGTCTTTATATGAGTAAAACTGAGAGCTTATCAGCTCATCCTCTTGTTGACCACATTTTTCACACTTTGACTAATGACACTGTGATAGACTCTCAGGCCAACCCTGTCTTTCCGTCATCTCACCTACAGGGACTTTACTGAACACACCGAGCAAAGAAGCGAAAACCAAAAAGGGGAAACTCTGGCGCATTCATGACAACTGGTTTCAGTCCAACATGGTGTGAAGTGTAACTTTGCTGGCACACACCTAATGTAGTTGAGGAACAAACACAAAGTTTTGCATCAACTTGCATCAAATTTTGCAATGTAACTTTTTTGATAGGAGCAAATTGTGTAGACATGAAGTTCGGAGGAAGAATAAAAACTTGTAGTGCTTTTTCATAACCGCTTCCAGTCCATAATGGCAGAGAAGTACCGATATAATGAGTTTTGCGTCTTAGCAAACTATGTTTTTTGCACCAAGGGCAACATGCTCACAAGCCACTAGGTATGTTTAGTTTCATTTATTGATCCAGCCCCCATTTGAACCAAGGCTGTTTAAACTGAATATTCAGTGTATCATAGATAGATACTTTTAAATGGCTTCACTTTAACAAATTTGCTTTAATCAGTGTTTTGTCTAAAAACTCTATATTCATTGTTCATGTAGGGTCTAGACTGAATCAGTAAAGGGCCAAATGAATGAAAATGAGAATTATTGGCAGTTTTAAAATATAATGGTTCCAGGATAAATTATTCATTTGTTTCATTTCAGGAAGAGGTACTACAGCTTAAGTCTCCACTTCATTTTCTGCTGCACAGATTGTTATTTCTGATTATTATTTCTATATTGTTTTTATGTATTGACAGTTTGTTATTGGGAATCTCTAGGTTTTAACTTGGTTGTTCTCTTTCCAGATAAATGTTTTCTTAGAACTTTGTTAAAATACTGTTCTAGTGCAATTCATTGGTTCCTTTATAAATTCTTGTCCCATAAAGACCCAAAACTGACTGAAAGCACTTCACTAAAATGTTTAATAGGCTACATATTGGTGCACTAATCCTATTAATACAGTTAAATGATTGAGGTAAAATACACTTTGTCATCTTTATTAGTACTATTATTATTATCAGTAGTAATAGTAGTAGTAGTAGTGTAGTAGTGCTAGTTTTTTAGTATTCTTCTTCTTCTTCTTCTTCTTCTTCTTCTTCTTCTTCTTCTTATTATTATTAATAATAATAATAATAATAATAATGGAACTATGCTATTTTAATAGGCTCATGCCGGCATGTGTGCCTGGGCTCGGGCCTAATAATGATAATAATAATAATAATAATGACAATAATAATAATACATCTAAAACGTATAATTGGTAGTACATTTTATATTTCATCCGTAGATCCAATAATTTTGGCAAGTAAATCAACATGATCAAAACATAAAGGAACTTTATTTTTCTAATGACTGAACTAAATGTAGGACATGCGCACTACTGACAGTGTCAAGCCTTCACGTCAGTTTGAACAACTTCCTGGTCCGGGAAAATCTGACATTATCGCGATAGACACCCTGCTCGTATGCAATCCAGCGGCTGGGCCCTGATACTGGAATGCGAAAGTTCAAGTTATTTAGTGAATACACAAATTCGACCAACCTTTGCGGATAATTTCAGCATTAGCCAGTTCTGACAGGGACTCCGCAATGCCCCGAAGACACGAGAGAGATTCTTAACATGTGGTAAGCTTTCAAAAAGCTCTCGCTGATTTTAGCATTGTTAGCTAGCTAATCCATCAACACCCAAGCTTGTGACAGCTGACCAGCCAACAGGACCAAGCTAAGGTTAGCATTAGCACTGTAAGCTAATAGTCAGTGGTTGAAATGAGTTAGTTTTATTCAACAGATAACTCAATTAGTGGAGTGTAGTTGTGGGTGAACTAACTTTAGACGACACCGGATAGTCTGGTAGTAATGGTTGTGCTGTTTTCTGGCGCAGTCACACTGTCATATTTTACCGGTGTGGTTGTTTATTTGAGTGATGTAAGGAGGCTAACTGATGCTGATGATTAGCGTGCTAGCTAGCGATGGTATGTCGTCGTTGCTTGGTGCAACAGTATGGCCAAACAAACAACAACAGACTGACAGGCTCCTTGCTAGCACTCGTACGTGAAAGTGAATGGAAACCGCTAGTACTGGCAAGGTGTTGGGCGTTTATGTTTGTTATTTTTGTTTGTTCCGGTTGAGTTAACGAGCATACTGTATGAAAATGACGTGTCTGCTTAAAAAGAGGTCATAAAACAGTCCAATCGGTTTGTTCTTAGCATTACTGCTGACACATAGGGTGTGTGACAGACGTTTGGGTTTACTTTCGATGTGCAGACAAATGGCACAAACCTTGACAGAATTTTTATATGCATGCCTTTGCTATGAGTCTCGTTATAATGTTGTGTTGTTCCGCATCTGTAGGGGATGAGACTAGATCGGGTATTGCAGCTTTTGCAGCTTCGGGCTCATTGACTCTCCGAGTTGGCTCAGGATGGCGCAGGGAGGCTCTCAACTCGACTATCACATCCTGCAGGATCTCAAGCAGCGTTTTCCAGAGATCCCAGAACCAGTTGTGTCCCAGTGCCTTCTGCAGGTACATACGAAACAAAGTTAAAACTGTATGTATTAATATGACTGCCTGTGTAATCGATAGTCAGTGTTATAATCACCTAGATAGTTGTATTTTTCTCTGTTGCTATGCTTGGACTACTCCTACTTTTCTAGTGTGGTGCCATGTGATTTACACTGGGTAGTAAACCAGCAAGATGAGAACTGAAATGCTTCCACTGATTTAAGATGCATGACTGAGATTGCGTTCCGTTTCTGTCTTAGAACAACAATAATCTGGATCTTTGCTGCCACCTGCTGGCTCAGGAGAGTAATAGATACCTGTATGGTGAGTTCCATCACAGTCCAGAGGAGGGGCGGCTGAGCCGGAACCACATGCTTCATATTAGTCTGGGTTACCCGGGTTCGGATGCCACTAAAGTGAATGGAGGAGCAGCAGGAGCAGGACGCTCCCTAGTGCACAGCACCAGTGACAGTCACATTGAACCACAGCGGCCCAGCTACCCGGAGCCGCTGTCGGCCCCCGCCACAATGGCCCCCTCTCCAGGTTACAATCCTTTCTTCATGAACGACCAAAGCCGTTCGGCTAGCACTCCTACACCTCCACCAACAATGCAGGGCATGTCTCCCACTTATTCTCCAGTAACACGTTACACCATGAACCCTATAACAGTCACACTGTCTCAAAGTATTCCCAATGTTCCACAGGCTCTGCAGATCCCCCCTGGGCACTACCCTAGTAGTAGCAACACCACCTTGTATATTCGACCCTCACCCTCTCAAAGTCCACAGCCAGCGCCTTGGTCCTCTTCTGGGGCGCCAGTGTATCAGCATCAGCAGTCGCCCTACAGTACTCCTACATACGGCTCTCCTTACAGCTCTCCTCAACATCAGGTCCAACCTCAGCCCCAACCACAACCCCAGCCACAGCACCAGCAATATGTTTTCCTTCCTATCAGCTCCCCAACTCTTCCCAGCATGCCCTACCATCACCAGCAGCAGCCGCAGCAACAGCCATCTGTTTACAGGCAATACCACACAAAGAGCTCACTCAAGAACCAGATTGAGATTACTCTGGAAGGTCCGCGACCTCGCAGCAACTCACCTGTGCACACCCCACACCCCCAGGGGGCACTTTACAGGGCCACCAGCCCCTCACCCAGCTCCCCATCAAGGGGCATCACTATGACCGGAGCTCCAGGCCCAGCATCCTTTCACCCAGGGATGTACTTGCAACACCAAGGACCTGCAAGGCCTCGACCTGCATCCTCTCCTCAGCCGGGCCAGTCAGCATACACCTTTAAAATCAAAGTGTCTCCAGGAGGGGGGCAGGCGGGGAGGCCCCCCAGTTCGCCACCTGTGGCTGAAGCAGAGTCTCTCCTCAACATAGTTGATCAAGGAGAGCACAACGCCGCGCCTGCACCCATCCTACCCATCTCAGCTTTACCAGGGAATATTTCCAGCCAGTTTCAGCAATTGCCCCGACGTTCAAGCTCAGGCTCTGATGACTATGCCTATACACAAGGTAGGGGGACACACTCAACTTCTTTCTATGTTCCTAGTGCGGGGGGAGGCAACCCCTGTCCTCGAGGGCCGATATCCTCTATGTTTTAGATAACCATCTTCTGTCGCACCTGGAAGCCATTACATTGTTATCAGCCTTCTGCAGAGTTTGATGATGAGCTGATCATTAACTGAATGAGGTGTGATGGAAGAGGGAAATATCTAAAACATGCAGGACACCAGCCCTTGAAGGACCAGGATTGCCCACCCCTGTCTTGGTGTTTCATAATAGTAGTTTACATTTACATGTAAAAGATTTTCTTGTTTTTGTGCTTATTCTATAAAAGATCCAATTACAATAAGGTGTTTACATGGCTAAGAAAGATTAATGTTCTATTAATATTCCTGTAAGCTGCGTATAGCCTGATTAAAAAATTTTGTTTGAACACTTCACCTTCCACTGTGCAAACTCAGGCATTATCTTTCATTTCTTCAAATACCTACTTGAAAGGTCAGCTTTTCCACACTTGCTCAGATCCTAAACCTCTTTCATATTGTCTCTGTCATATTGTTAAACAATAGGTGTGTTTCACACCCATCTTTGTTTCTAGCATACTGTTGGCAGGGACTGTGTATCACAACCTGAAATAGAATATACAAGTATGATGCATGTTCTCGATGTGCTGAATTCATGTCCAAAGAATCCTGACGAAATCATTGTTAAATAAGCATGTGAAGCATTGTAGTAAAAAAATGCTCCTTTCAGGAAATGGAGATAATTTACAATACCCAAATGGAATATGTTTATATGACACATGCCATACATATTCTGTAATGAGTGGATTTCACTTAGTGCTAGTGTTCAGGATTGCCTCATATTGTTGAAACATATTTCTAAGATATTTCAGCTTTAACAAAAAATCAAAGCCCCCCCCCCCCCCACAGAAATAATCATTTCAGAAAGTGAATATCAGGTTTACCTGATTATGGCCACGTACGGAAAATATTCCTCAACCATTTCTGCCTTCTCTATAACATGTTAAATGTTTCTTTTAAAATTTTAAGTGTAATCTGAAGTTTTTTGTGTTTATTGCATGAACTTGCAGCTCTGCTGCTCCATCAACGGGCCAGGATGGAGCGTCTGATGAAGGAGCTGATGCTGGAGAAGCAGAAACTAGAGAAACTGAAGGCAGATGTCAATAACATGGAATATGATGCCCTTCAAAGACGCTTTCGACGAGTCAACTCCACCAGTCTTATTCCCAGAGTAAGGGCTGATTAATTTCTGCACAGACTTAATATCTGTACAATATAACAGACTCTCAGCATGATTTTTAATATTTGGTTTTCAAATATTAACATGCGATATATACCCTAGTTTAAAAAAATACCCCAGTATTCCCGGAATATATATTTTGTGCAAATTTTTGAAATTAGATTAAAGAGAGAGAGAGAGATTAAAAGTCTAGACTCAGATGGAATAATGTTTGTCTTGGTTTGACTGAACTATACAAAAAGGAGTTTAATCTAGTTTACACTTATCTTTACTTAAAATTCAAAATGGATCTCTGGGTAGGCAGCGTATCAGTGAGCAGGAGGGGCAAAGTGTTGTAAAAGTAAGTCCACTTACTTTTTCACTTTGTTTTTTTTTTTTTATTCAACCTTTATTTAACCAGATTAAGTCCCATTGAGATCCAGGTATTGTTTACAAGCGCAACCTGGCCAAGAGGTCAGCAGCACTCACCATACCATAATGAAAAACGGGGTAAAAGATCAGTGATAATAAATTTAAAAAAAAAACAAACAAAACAGGCAATAAATTAGTAATAACACAAAGTAATAAGAGTTTGACACCATTTTGAAGTGCAATGTAGTTTAAGTCACAAGTAATTTTTTAAAGTGCAAGATATGGTAAGGTCAGCAAACAATTAAAAAAAACGGGCACTGTCCAAAAGTTTCTCACTGTCGAGTAGGGCTGAAAGATTTTGGAAAATAATCTAATTGCGTTTTTTTTCTTCAATATTGTGATTGCGATTTAATATGTGATTATTTTTTTAAGGTCCTCTTCTCATGTATTTTTCAACAAACACAAGCAATAAATCATTATGTATTATAAGTAATATCAGATTATTATACATAAATTGTTCTTTCTTATAGGCTAGGCCTATGTTAAGATAAAGGCAAATGAAGCATGAATTAAAATGAAAGATGGTTTATCTGCTCCAATTACAGTTGTAAACTTAAATACTTTGACTTGCAGAGGCCTTTCATTTACATAGTGTGGCAGTTCAGCCATTGGCTTATTTTGGGCTTGTTTCCAGAGAGTTGGTCGCTTGTTTCTCTCACAAGATCTGGCAACACTGCTAGTACTGACAAAGAGCTGAGTGGAAGTATTCACGGGTCTGGACCTATAGACACTTCGAACATGATATGTAAACATGTGGCCTGCACTTCTTAAACACGGTCTGAACTAAACTAGACAGTCTATAAATAAATACATAAAATATACATATACAAAAAAATAAAACTTGCGTGTGAACTTCGTCAAGCTCATGCTGACTGAATCTCCTCGCTCGACCAAGGTGTAGTTTTGGGCTATTATCATGTGGATTAACCTACCGTTATATTTACTGTCAACTTCCACATCTGTTCTTTTGTAAAACGGCAGGTTACAGAGACGCCTGTCTGACCAATCAGTGAATATGCAGTGTTCACGCGTCACATTTTAGTATCATTTGGAACCTCTGTGGACGTGATGCCAAAAAACGAGGACCGGGTACCAGATTCCAGGTCCTTTTTCGTAATGGAAATGCAAAAAGGTTAAGTTGAGTCGTGTGAAGCACCTGTTATCACATACTGGAAACGCGGCATATATGACACTATAAATGGACGCACCCCCACGCACTCGTACTTCACTTACTTGAAGTGGAAGCACTGGTCGCTGGTGTTTTAGCCATGCAACTATGTATCGTACATGGCTTTGTGGTGTTTTATTAAGTGTTGATAAATTTTGTAGTGTTAAGTCGTGAGGTAGCAACAGTAGCAAGGCAAGTTCAGCACAATACCTGACATGGCACAGCATCTTCTTTTTTTATGGCCAAAATAAATCCACATAACTGACGTGACTCATCTTTGGTACTAAACTTTCTGCAGTGTCAGCTTCTGTCAAACCTGATGCAACAGCTTTAAGCACAGCCCTGCCTGCTCCACACACTTGTAAATCACGTGACCAGTCAAATTGCAGCCTTTGCGATTAGAAAATCGCATTTTACCATATCGCGATATTATCACAAATGTAATTAATTGTTCAACCCGACTGTCGAATCAGTAAAACAATACGAAAAGCTTGTAGTGAAATGAGTTCTGGTATGTCCAGCTCCAGTTGAAGAGTATACTGGACACAGGGGGCAGCAAAACTGAAGGCTCGCTTTCCCATTTCAGGTTGAACCCTGGGAACATTTAGATAGTAAATATCATACGTCTGTCGTTAATAGAAGTACAGTTTATTTCATTATTATTGGTAAGATTTCCATTTGTCTTTATCCAAGTGTTTGCCTCACATTTCACTTACATTAATGACACATTTCATTACCTTGTCATGCTAGACTTTGTCTTTATACCTCAATAATTATGTCCAAACCATTAGTTGCACTGAAATATTTTTGTACCACAGAGGGGGAAATGAATAATTATTTCACAAGCTCATAAGTCAGTGGGTTCAAATTAGATTTCAGATGTGAATGATTTTCAATGCAGGAAAATTACCTTTACAGTTGTGTATGTTTCCATAACCAACACATCAGCAATATTAATAATTTTTATTGCACTGCTGGATCATACATGCTTAATTTTTAATTAGAAGGCGATAAAAATCAAAGTGGAAATTGGGAATATTTTGTTGTCTATTTTTGTCTTATCTAACTGGGTTGTGTGTTTGTGCCGACTGCAGCCTGAAGAGATGACCCGATTGCGGAATCTGAACAGACAGCTTCAGATTGATATCGACTGTACCCTGAAGGAGACGGATCTACTGCAGTCATCTGCAGGTAGAAACACATGCAGTCATAAATGTTCATCAGTCTTACACATATATCTTTAAAGCCTTTGATTTGAAAGAATTGAGCTGAGTCTATAAGCAGGTCAGCGTTAGGCCCAATGCAACAAATATACTGTTGTTAAAAGGCATGCTGGTTCGTGACAGGACCCAGGTCAGTTTGTTGAATACACACTGATCTATAACACAGTATTTATCTGAGTGGCTTATCACCTTTTAATTACATAATGATAATCACACTGCCTTTAAATGGCTCTCAACAGGGTGTGGTACATTGTGATTCTTTATTTACGTAGAGTAAATACCATGAGTAGCCAGATTGGAATCTGTAACATTTAAGATGGCAGCAGGCTCTAGAGTTGAACCAATTTACTCTTAACATTTGTATTTTACTGTATTTAATGGATTTGTGTTGAGAGCCTCCCTAATGTAGTGAAGCTTTCAGTAAGTGTCAATGTGTCAAAGGATGGTGTCCTGCTAAATGTTTTAACGTTGAGCTCTGAACTGAACTGTATGACTTAACAGCCATCTTAGAACATTTTATTTTCATGTGTAAAAATTTTATGGGTGATAATGGCTCAGCACCACTTCCTGTTTTAAAATTGTCCTTCACCTTCCCACTTTGATGCTGACCTAGAGCCAACAGTTTGGGATTTTTCTGTCATGAAATTTGTACCAAAAAAAAAGTTTTTATCCCTTAATGCAGTGGTTCTCAATCTTTTTCTGTCAGGCCCTTCTTTGGATGATGAAAAATCTCCAAGCCCCCCTCAACCCCAACAACAGTGGTACAATTATAGCTTTTATTGAAAGAAACATCAATATCGTAACAATACTTTTTGCTTTTCCTTGAATAATTTTTTTATGCAAACTAAAAATAACTTTGATTTTTGCTTGAACAATACAAATAAACTCAAGAAGATTGCTCCCTGAGACAAGATTTTTCCAAAATAGGAAAAATAGGAAATGTGCAATTATCTTACAGCTATGACAGAAAAGTTACTTTTTTAGAACAACACACAAATTTTGGGAACAAAGATGAACATGTAGGCAGTATTAGTGGCTGCAATGAGCCCATTTACATTGCACATTTCAGAACATTAGAGTACAAACTGTGCAAAAACAGAAACATTGCACATTTTTCTTTTCCAGTCAAATCCTTGTCCATTCTCCAAACCTAAACTCTTTGTCTAGTCTAGTGACAGATCACCACAGCAGTAGATTGGTTTGTTGTATGTCCCTAAAATGGGTCCAGGGTGCTCCAACACTAAAACATTAGTTCCACCTGCTATATGTTCAAACCTGAAGAAAAAAAAACATCCAGGAGTGATCCCATGACCCCTGTGGCAAGCCTTGGCACACCTCTAGGTGACCGCCCCCACAATTCAAGAAACACTGCCTCAACGGTCTCTGATAATCCCTTGTTTGTCAACTTTTACCGACTAATGTGCACTCTGAAATCACTAAGGCCCTCTCTATTACAGTTTTAACATGAGAGGTTTGGGGAGAGAAGGGACAGAAATACTGTAAACCTACAGAGAATCATGTATCAATAGTCTAACAATTTTATTTTAAACATGTTCTCTACACTTGCACATTATTTTATTCCTATATTCCCCTACTTTTGTGAAACTAAGACTTTCGTAAACCTATTTCAAACACCAAATCACCTGGGGCCTCATGTACAAAGGGTGCGTATGCCCAAAAACGTGGCGTACGCCCTTTTCCATGCTCAAGTTCAGATGTGCAAAGAGTGAAATGACCATGGAAATGTGCGCTCCTTCACGCCAACTCCACAGCTGCGTACGCATGTTTCTAGTGCTTTGGAACCTTTGGCGACACTTAGAGGTGATACTGAGAAACTGTTCATAATGTGAAAAGTTAAGTCCCCCGAGTGATGTGCACATCAGAGATACACAGATGAAGAATTAACACACTGAAATGCCATTCTAAACCCCCCCCACCCCAGAACCAGACCAACCAGACACTGGACCCATCAACCCGGTACATTTCAACCACATACAGACACAAGGACACAAACGTCACTTGTTGATAAATGTATTTAATGTTAATGTTGTGAGAACATTTATCAGTCGTCCAGGCTTATTGATGCTGCAGACTGTCCTTACCATGTCCTCTTGGGACTCGGGTGCGGACTCGGCCGAGGACGCGCATCAGCAGCTGTTGGCGAACCAAACCGAAGTATGGGTTGACACCGGGAGGGTTCAGTCCCACAGGACCTTCTAAAACATTTAATGACGAAACGTTTATCACAGTTTCATGCCCAAAAACTGCGATCGATCATCACCAATCTCATGGTTTTGATTTTTGGAAGTGAAGGACTGATTTCAGACTGTAAACTACGTTAAGTTTTTTTACATTCATTTCCTGCTGGGACTCTTCCTCTGCCTGTTTTTTCTCCGCTTTGTTGGTGGACAACAAGTTTTCCGATTCGCATTCACCTTTAGCATCCTCATCTGATCATGCAGAGGGGAATCCCAGAGGGAATCCCACCTGCAGGCTGTTTTATACCAATTTGCATATGTAAATTTTGGTGTGGTGAGGGTGGAGTCCGGTTCTCCAACATATGTAGTCAATTCCATGCTGATTGGGATGAACATAGGAAATGTGCTTGGATTCAGGTGTACGCACAGTTTTGTTCATCTGGATTTTTTTGTGCGTACGGACGTTTCAGGATATAAACGTACGCCAAGTTTTAGTATGAAATCCACGCAAGTCTTTATACATGAGGTCCCTGGTTCACATAAGTGAAAGTGTGCTTTCACAACTGATTTGAACATTTCCAAAAATTGGATTTCAAATTTAGTAGATTTTGTAATGAATTGTCTTTTTCTTAGGAAAAAAACAGGTCCCAGTTTACATAAAGCTGAGATTTTTCTGAACATTTTGATGTAAAAGTATCTTAAATGGATTCATTTAAGAAAGTTTGTAAAAATTTAGAAAATACTCCTGGAGTTCTGAGGGTTAATGCCTTATTATCAGAGGCACTTGGTCCAGTCCAATCCTTCAGTGAGAATCAACTAAATCTTTCTTATTCTCTTATGTGGAATTGAAACTATTATATTAGATCCACTGGATTTCTTAGAAAGAAGTGCAGCTGTACATCTTTTACTGCCGTCTCATTTGGCACTAAAGCGTTTAACACATTACCTCAGATCCAAACAGATAAGATAAGATAAGATAAGATAAGATAAGATAAGATAAGATAAGATAAGATAAGATTTTATTGATCCCACCATGGGGAAATTCCACAGCAAGATACAGCACACCAGTATACAGGTAGAAAGAAAAGAAAAACCTCAAGACTGAAAATATAAAGGAAAAATAAGAAATCTTGTGTTTATATAAATAGAGGAGAGAAATAGAATTAAACATTCTTAGAATGTGAAAATATAAGATAAAATAAATGTAAACTTTAAACAGTATTTGCATATTTACATTGTTTACATTATTTACATACATTGTGGTTTCACATGTACATGGTGAAGTCATTCATTAACGGTTGTTGTAGTTGGGAAAGTCTGGCTGGTCTGAAGAGTGCCTTCCATCTTCAGTTATGGGAAAGGTAACATACAGCAGAGAAACTATTCTGAAATACACCACCCGGCCCAAAAAAAGTCACACATGCAATATTTCACTACACCGCCTTTGGTTTTGATTACAGGACAAATTCAATGTGACAGTTTTTGGCCACATAATGCTTACATAGTGTCACAATAAGGCTCATAATATTTTTTCCATCCTTAGTTGCATTAATATTTGATTATTGATTATTATTTGAGGTGTCAGTTCTAGTCTTACTGGATCTCAGTGCTGCCTTCGACACTGTTGATCGAGCTATACTGTTGAACAGGTTGGAAACACAGGCAAGGCTCAATGGAACAGTCCTAGACTGGTTTAGGTCCTACTTGTAGGAGCGGAGTTTCTTTATGAGCATTGGAAGTTTTGAATCTGATCGAGTGGCTCTGACATGTGGTGTCCCTCCGAGATCAGTTCTTGGTCCCATTCTGTTCAGTCTATATATGCTCCCCTTGGGTCAAATCCTGCAGAATTTTAATGTTGACTA
>JAPTYQ010000019.1:36952643-36962735 GCA_029814465.1 Ostorhinchus cyanosoma
CACATAGTCCAGTCCAGAGTTCAGACTAAACATGGAGAAGCAGCTTTTAGCTGTTATGCTGCTCACAACTGGAACAAGCTACAACTGACCTGAAATCATCCTTAAATGTGAACATTTTAAATCCAGGTTAAAAACATTCCTCTTTTCATGGGCTTATGAGTAAATTCTTTTCAGTTTAGTTCTTTTGAATGCACTTTTTTGATTTTAATGTTAATTTTAATGTATGGCTTAAAGCATTTTAAAAACCACATGTTAAATTTTAATGTCTTTTCTTCTGTTTAAATCCAGGTTAAAAACTTTACTTATGTTCAGTCTTGTCTTTTGAATGCACTTTTTAGATTTTAATGTTAATTTTAAGGTATGGTTTGAATATTTTAAAAACCACATTTTATCTCTGATTATTTTAATGTCTTATTTTTAATGTCTTCTGTGATTTTCTTTTTGTGTGATTTTTAATTTCTTTTCTTCCGTGATGCCTTTGTAAAGCACTTTGAGTTACCCTGTGTATGAATACTGCTATACAAATAAACTTGCCTTGCCTTACCTATTGATGATAGAGAATTGGACAGCTGCATCAAGTCTTCATCACATCCCAAATTAGAGTCTGGACTTCATGGAGGCTAATCGATGTATGAAAATGATGTCTCATTCTCCCTGAACCATTCTGTCACAAGCCTGGCATTTGTTCAGTCTTTTTGACGTTAAAGAAATGAGAGGCTACTCGCTGCAGTTAGAGTTAATTAAACAGCTTGGCCAAAA
Organism: Ostorhinchus cyanosoma; assembly: GCA_029814465.1. Classification (NCBI taxonomy): domain Eukaryota; kingdom Metazoa; phylum Chordata; class Actinopteri; order Kurtiformes; family Apogonidae; genus Ostorhinchus; species Ostorhinchus cyanosoma. The sequence continues at coordinate 36,953,403 of JAPTYQ010000019.1, forward strand.
AAGTAAATACCTGGATTTATCTAAGCAAATAGTTGACATGGGTAAGAACTGCAGTGGTTAATAATGTTTGAGCTGTAACAAGTTATTTAAGTTTAATTGATGCAGTACGTGTCCTCTCATGTCTTTAACGTCAAAAATATTGGACAATGCCAGGATTAATCAGGAACATCAGGCTTATGACTAGGGATGTAAACAATTAAATCGACTATCAATTAATTGTCGCAAAGAATTTGCTCATTTAAATTACAGTATTGTCGATCAATTACCCTTTTCCACAGTGGTGTTTGTGGTGTCGGCAGTAGGGGGCGCCACTGCCTACACTAGGCTTCATTGCTGAACCTTATTGTAACACTACATAAGCATTATGTGACAAAAAAAGATGTCACAGTGAATGTATCTTGTAATTAAAACTAAAGGTGGAGCAGTAGAATACCGGGTAATTTTTGAGAACCTCATGGTCTGTGTGATGGATGTCCGTGAACTACCCCCATTAACATCCACACCTCCTCGTCTCCTCTCAGCCTCTTTCCAACTTAATAGCGCCTCTTAAGATCATGTAGGGCGTGGCATTGGAACATGGCAGGGGGAACGTTAAACTTGAAATACCAACTTTGTTTTGATTGCTAAAACATTCTGATTTGGTCTTATCCAGCCAACAAACAATCAACGCTTCATGTGCTTTTTTGGCAAAAAAAAAAGCAGTCAGATGTTGAATGTTTTTCAACTCTGGCTTTGTCTTTGCTGTTTATAGAGCTGCAGTATGGCTGGACAGCTGTTGTTTTTATGTCTCAGCCTTGTGTCTCTTGACTTTCACTAAATCTGTTCAGACTTGTTGTTATTTGCACAGGATGGTAGTTAATCCTTTTTTGATACGGTGACTACATTTCATGTTTCATATCATAGTAATGAATGCGTGCTGCCATATGTTTGGTTGGTCATTGCACTGAGTAGCTAAGTGATGTTTGTGTTGTTAGGTCAATCCAATGTTTCTTTGTGTGTTCCTTTCTTTCTCAAGCTCTCTGATCATGAATCAGTTGGCTGTTTCTGTTTAAAGCAGAGTTCATGTCAGTTTGGCTCAAGTAGAATGGTTGGACATGGCTTTATTGTTGGCTGATAGCTATTGGGCCTCCAGCTGCTGGGGTTTTCTAAACTGCTGTGACTGGATCTGATTTTTGCTTTCTTCCACAGGAAAGTTCGACCCAAAAGCAATGAGCAATTTCTATGACAACATTGAGCCTGGCCCAGTGGTGCCGCCCAAACCTGGCAAGAAAGGTGAGAACTGACCAATGTAATGTACATGGTTGAAGGAGACAATCTGATAGACACTAGCTCATAAAAAATAAGAAATGCATTTGGTGGAGAGCCACAAGTTAGAGCCAATACACACACTTAGATTTGGACGCAACTTCCACAGGTCACACTTCACTTATTGTCATCTCATTTGGCTTCCTACACACTGTTTTTGTATGAGAACTGAGACTACTGGCTTTTGTTTGTGTTGGCCTCCACAGTTGTGTTGGCATGGAAACCAGTTGAGAAACCTTGCTACAAAGTGAATGGCTATGTCTGTCAACATTTATACTTGAATGGTTGAAGCATGAACTGCCTCATGTCTGACGAGTGGCTGCTATAGTTAACACCATCTACAATTTGATCACATTGAACCCCCCCCCCAAAAAAACCAAAAAAAAATCCATATTTCATACTACTTCCTTCTGGTCAGTGCTTATCGGTCACTAAACTGGAGAAAAATTACATTCCAAATGCGATAACAGAACTGAATAAATCATTAAGGAGATTGTAATGCGTTGGATGGATATGTGTGTGGTAGCAGGTATATGGTTGTAAACTTGCTGCTTTGTCAGGTTTGTATCATGTCATATGTTTGCTAGTGATGTTCTGTGTTCTTGTGACTGTACGGTATGTGAAAACAATTTTACTTTAAAGAACAAACAAACATCTATCCATCTATCCATCTATCGAGCCATCTGTTCTACTCTGTATCACATAAGTAAACTGTCATGTATGTGTTTTCATTCCCTCTTTCAGAAGTGGAGCAGGGCTCCAAGCCAGTACCAGTGCCCCAAAGGGATGAAGACTTTGAAGGCGCCCAGTGGAACTGTGAAAGCTGCACCTTCCTCAACCACCCCGCTCTCAATCGCTGTGAACAGTGCGAGATGCCGCGCTACACCTGAGCTCAACGGTTTAACACCGTATGGCCCTACGCCTCATCCCCTGCCAATCCACGGATAGTGTAAGCCTTCACCCCCTCTCAGTCTGCAAGTCCAAGAAGACCTTGTTTTGGCTGTTTGTGCAGGTCTTCCCCTGTCAGAAAAGCCCTTATGACCTGCTGAGAAGAGCCACTGTCTCTCTCTTCCCACTTGTCCTGCTGCCCTCTATTACTCCTGCGCACTTTGACCCTCGTTTCCATTGGCAAACGATGATTTTAGTTTTAGAACAGTTTGAATCTGTTCTTATTGCAAATGTGCAAAAGACGCAGTTACGAGCTGCAACTCTGGCTGTGGATGGGACGAGGCTTCTGAAAGGTCAAAGCCAACGTGTGCTGAGAAGAGTCCACGAAGAGGAGGAGCTACGGTTGACCTAACGAACATTCCACGCAGAATGATTGACTGCCCTGTTTACACAACTGCGCCCATTCCTGAACTGAAAATGGAGGCACTTCCACAGTAATCTGGGATCTGGAACTCCCCCCTTTTCACAGTGGAACAATAAAAGTAATGGTATATTCTAAATAATGCGAAATGTAGATTGTACACTGTATTTGGCTCTGTATTAGAGCTCATTTCACTGAAAGAACACTAAAGACACTTGCATATAAGTATATTCCTTTTACTTTTATGCATATAATGCCACCCTGTATTATGTGTTCAGAAGATGTTGATTTCTTGTGCAAACGCCTCAACTTGCTGTACCTAATAAAGAAGCTGATTCTATGTGACTTGACCACACACAGCTGGCATGTCAGCATAGTTCATGTCTAAATTTATGAATGCTCCTTTCCTTTCCAGTAAACAGAAAACACCTTTTATTTCACTACATATTTATTATTCCACTAATCAAATCAGTGGCAGAAACACAGCAATACATTGTAGTAGCATGCACTTATTCCTCCTACATCCTGACCACCTTCATTGTTTAAAATATGGACCATGGGAACAAATAAAGGTTCAGTGTGTAACATTACATGACATCTAGTGGAGACGTTGCAGATTGCATCACCCAAGTCCTTTGTTAAATCCAGTGTCGGTTTGTTCTGGGCTTGGTCAGACAGTAATTCAGTTTAATGCTGGTGGATGTGTAGAAACAGGAAACAAGAAACAAGGAAAGGAAACCTGTTCTGAGTGACTATAGGATCAATGTGAACATCCTCTACATCCATAAAAAGACATGTCATTATTTGCATTCAATAATTTATGCTGCATTGAATCACCAGCAGATGCGACTGTAGTTTAAATTACACATGACTCCATTAAGCAGAGTAGAAGAAGCAGAACATGTAGTTTTCCATCTAAAATGACTCTAACATCAGTTTTCATGGATGAGACTGGAATTATCCCATTTCCTTGTCTGTCTATACAACCTGTTGGACCAGACACACTCCCACACTTCTCTGGAATATCTGCAGCAAACAACAGATCAGTCACAGGTTTAATGTTCACGCAGAAAAGACGTTTTGATTTCATGTAGGAGTTTTTAGACTTACGTCTAAACTTATGGCAAAACCCACCACAGGCAAGCAAAAAAAAACAAAAAAAACCCCAACAATCTGAAATTTGTATCTGCTATTCCAGACTTTACAAAATGTCTTAAATTGTGATAAATACATTTACGGAAATCCACCTGATGTGTAGACAAAAAAACTGTTCCTAGATTCAGACTATTATTCATATAACATTCCATTTGTGTTTTTAGATCCTCCCAGATCCCTTTGTCTTACACACTGGACCTTTAAATGCACATTTCCTGTTCCCATTCAGACCCCGTTCTGTCGGAGCAGCTGTTTAATGTTCAGGCTTCAGCTGGAATCATTTTATGAGTTTTCATCACACTACACATGCACAGCAGATTTACTAAATACTTTATTCATTCAGCTAAGTATATCTGACCTTTCAGTGGCTACATTAATGTTTGGTTATAGTTTTATCTGTGGGAAAGAAACCAACATTTTGTTGATGTGGCCTGCACTACTGACAGCATTTCCATTTCCTGCAGAGTGGGAAGATTAGGAGGCATCACATGGGGAGGCGTGTGAGGGCATGCAGGGTCATGCGCACATGTTCATTTGCCATCCGTCTTTCAGTTGCTGTGTAGAATGAGTTTATTACACTTACATATAATACATGAAATGTATCAAAAAGTAGGCCTAACCCTGGTTATGCTGCAGGTTTGCATGTGATTCCAAAGGTTTGGCTGTTGTATGTGTGTGAGTGACTGAGCAGTGTTCCTCTCACCAGTGTGATTTCATTTGGGAGAAGGCTGTGGAATGTTCTGACTGGTCAGTGGCTCTTGTTGATCAGATTTCCGTACTCTCTTTAATAGACTGAAATAGGGCATGAGAAAGCACAGCCGCTGGAGTATCATTATATCTAGACAAAGCAAAAGGCCTCATTCCAGATGTAGTGCCACACAGGGGAGATGCTGGGTGGCGCCGTTCCCCTACTTGTGCCCTGTCTTTGTCATCCTCAGGATATCACTTCAATAGCATATTTTCCTCCCTGGATCTGTTGTTCATTCTCAGATTGGTCTGGGTTAAAATCGCTCCGCTGTGATTGGTGAATTAGTCCAGTTCATCCTGGCATGGGATCAGTGGCTCCATCTGTTCCCTCCAGATTTTCTGCCATTTCTTAGACCTACTGGAGTTCTACTTAAAGGGAACACAGACTTATCTGAGCCTGGGCATGCTCTCTCCCACATTAAACAAGTTGTTTTTTTGGGTTTCTGTTTCACAGCTGAAAGTGCTGCCAAAACTTTGCCACTGAAAAAGAGCACAAGGGCTTAAGTCCGATGAGTGAGTGTAGTGTTTCTGGTAAGAGGTTCACAGTAGTAAATGAAAACACCCCAGTCATGACACTAACAAGGATTGTGTTTTTTCTTATTTTTCTGTTTGAGTAGTCTGTGGATGTACATTGTCTTTGTTATTCAGAGACCACTGGTATAGTAGAGAGTCCTGGTTTCAGTTCTCTGTCTTCTTCATGTTTTTAATAGTAGTCTTCATAGTTCTTAGGATTGAGGCAGTAGAGGATGGCTCCTCCGAAAGAGAAGATGGTGGACCCCCAGGCCAGGCCATAACCCCAGTTGAACTCGTGGTACACCCTCAGGCTGACCGTCTCGATGAACTTGATGGGGAACAGGACCAAACTGCACACCTGAAGCACCACTGCAAAGGAACAGAGAATGTATGGACGGTGAGACGTCTAAAGAGAGCAGCAAGTCTGTCAGAACAAACAAAACTTGTGTCAAAGTAAATGATATGGAAGGGTTAGGTTTAGGGTCAAAAGGGTCCCAGCTACTGTCAGCTGAAGGCAGGGTACATCCTGGATATGTTACCAGTTCTTCACAGGGCTGATATATTCACATGAACAAGCATTCACACCAATGGCAGAATTAAATCAACCAGTTAACCTATGAAGGTGCAGAGAACGAATGCACACGAGAACATGTGAACTGAAATCAAACACAGGACCTTCTCACTGTGAGGCGACAATGCTAAACACTGTGTTGTAAAATGTTGTCCAGATAAAAATGATGAACAAAAAAAAATTCACAAACGTTGATATTGATAATTATCACAACAAATAGATTATTTCCCTCCAGTTAATTTCTGATGCTGTAGAAAGATGAAGCAGGTGAACATTAGATACAAGGTGAAAAAGATGTCAAAGACACTTTACAAAATCCATGTAAAAGACAAAAATATACAAAAAGAATATATAAAAGAATGCATAAATATATAAAAAAATATATATCATTACAGTACTGTGCAAAGGTCACCCTCCACTCGAACATATACGGACAGTGGTCACATTAAATACTGACCTTAAACATTGAACTCTGAATTTTGTGCTTTGAATACTGTACATTTTATCTGTATTTTCTTGTTGTACCTGAAGGAAAAATAAAGAAAATTAAATACACACAGTTGTCCTCAAAATTACAAAATACCCCTGGCATTTTGTGTGACTCATTGTTTTTGTGATGAATGACTTGAATCAAGTTTGTTTGGGACTTAAATGTGATACTCGAGTGAGGGAATAACAACAAATGATAAATGAAGAAATACTTTATAGCAGGAATGTGTTGGATTTCCAAAAAACAACAATAGAGGAGTATTTGTCGTTGATGATGGTTCCTGGAAGTGTCCACAGACTCTTCTGTCTCCTGTGGGATGTTGGGCCAAAGCCTCCAGCCGGCTCTGGTTGGATGGTCTCCTACCGTCACTCTGGTCTTCAGGTCCCTTCACAGATTCTCCATATGATTTAGGACAGGAGGCCTGAGTTATGACCTTGAACCACCTGTCTAATGAGGACCAGTCTGGGGTTTCTCAACACTTTCACCTGATCATCCAGGATGTTGATATAGTCATGTTAAATTCATGATGCCTTGTAACTTGAAGTTTCTGGTGCCACAAGCAGAGATGCATCCTAGTGTTATAGGTTATAACCATACCATTATGTTGCCACCACCATAAAAAAAGGTATGAAGGGATCACAGACAACCATCCAGAGGGTATTACACAAAGGAGGTCTCCATGGATGCAAACCCAGGAAGATGCCACGAGTCAGGATGAAACATCAGGAGGCTCTTCTGGCATGTGCTAGAGCTCTTCTTAACAAAGATCCTTGCATTTGGTCATCAGTCCTGTGATCTGATGAAACAAAGATGGAGTTGTTTGGCCTCATGGATGTTGTCTATGTCTGGAGGAAGCAAGGAGCAGCATACAAGCTGAAGAACAGTCCCAAGCATCAAGCACAGAGGTGTCAACGTAATGCTACGGGGCTGCTTTTCTGCTAGAGGCACCGAGAACCTCATCAAGATACAGGGCATCATGAAAAAGGAGGATTATATCAACATCCTGGATGACAACGTGAAAGCGTCTGTTGACAAACTTCAGATTGGTCTTAATTGGACGTCCCAGCAGGACACTGACCCCCCCAGCATACCAGACGAGCAGTAGTGGTTCAAGGGCGTGGCCTAGTCTAAGTCCTGACCTATAGAGAATGTGTGGAGGAGCTGAAGACCAGAGTGATGGTAGGAGACCAAACATCTGGACCCAACTGGAGGCTTTGGCCCAGGAAGAGTGGACCAACATCCCACAGGAGACAGAAGAGAGTCTGTGGACACTAACGAGAACCATCATCAAGAACAAAGGCTCCTCTACTGACTATGAAGAAAAGACAGTGGACTTAGTAAACCTAGGATATGAATAATTTAGAACCTGGTGGTTCTTGGAAATACATTAATGTATATTTCCAAATACTCCCGAAGTCAACAATTTCTTCATTTATCATTCGTTGTTAATCCGTCACTTGTGCATCACATATAAGTCAGAAACAAACTTAACGAAACTAATTCATTTCATCACAAAAACAAAGTTTTTTTTAAATGGCAGGGGTATGAATAATTTTGAGGACAAATGTATGTATTTCGTTTTCTGTATTTTTCTTTCAGATACAACAAGAAAATACAGATAAAATGTGTACAGTGTTAAAAAGCGCAAAATTCAGAGTTAAATGGTTAAAGTCAGTATTTAATGTGACCTCTGTTGGCGCATCAGAAAGTCACCCAAACATGAAGAAAACTTAAAAACAACTAAAGAAAATGCAGTGAATCTCAGTTTGTTTGTACAAAAACAGCTGATGACGAGTCAAAGAGGGGTCACACAAAATACTCAACACTTTGGATTTTACAAACTGTTGTTTTCCTGAACCTTTTAAGTGTATATCCTAGTTGTATCTTTGTGCATGAAAACTTGGACACCCCTTGAAAAATAGCATTTAATTTAAAAGAACAGTCTCTGTTTGATATTGGAAAAAACGGTCATTAATAGCTGCAAGATTCCTTCACAATTAATTTTTATTTTGTTAAGTGTCCAAATCTTTAAAAAAAAAATAACACTTTTGTGTAAAAGTTTGTTCCACCTACACACTCAGACCCTGTTTGGCTCACGTCACTACATGCAAAAATGCTTTTTGTACTGCTTTTCTTTTTACTGTTGTACACACAACAGTAAAATACTACAGCAGTAAAAGCAAAAGTTTCAGTGAAAAAAAAACAGCTTCTATAAATCAGAGTGGTCATATTTAGCATGACCTTCCTTTTACACTTTACACATCTTTAATCCTTTTGTTCAGATAAAATGACATTTTTTGGCATTCACTTTCAGATTTTTTTATTCCAGATTTTATTCAACACATGCAAAATGTTTCTAATGGTTTTTGTTGCTTCTTGTCATGGGATCAGAGGCCACATTAAATACTGACTTTAACCTTTAGAACCCATTTAGTTCTGCTTTTGTGTTTGTGTTTTATGGCTGTATACATATTTCCTGTATTTTCCTGTTGTATCTGAAGAAAAAAGACTGAGAGAGAAATATGCATGTTCATGTTAATATTGCAAAAACAACAAATCTAAAGTCTGCTTAAAACTTTAAACAGTATTGTATATAATTGTAAATACATTTAGGCAGTAGGGGTTTTAAGTTCCTCAGTTTCTTAAGGGCTTTGCAAAAGGGATAAATAAAATACTATCTAATCTTATCTATGTTCTGCAGAGTCCCTGGCTTTATTTTATCTTTGCATTTTGTTTCACATATCTACATAGCACAAGCATTTTTTAAAGTATCTATTTTAAGTGCATTTTTCTATTTAAATTTCATTGTGCTTCTTACAAAATGACAATCGTATTGTATTGTATTGTATTCTAAAATACGAAGTACTTGTTTAACGTCAAAATGTAAATAAATAAAAAAAAAAACCAGCAAAACACTGAGATACAGTGTTTTAGCTGAGAAAGAAAATAAAATGAACCATAATGAATATTACAGTAACACTTAGTGTGATATAAAAATGTACCATGACGATGCTAATCCTTTCTCCTGTGTTGGCTTCTCTGCTCTGGCTCCCTGTAAAAGCTAAGGCAGACGTTAAAATACTCCTCCTCACTTAGAAAGCCCTTCATGATCAGGCACCTACTGATCTGAAAGAGCTTTTACTTCCATACACTCTATCTAGAGCCCGACACTCTGAACATGCAGGCTTACTGGTGCATCCTAGAATATTCAGAAGTAGGATGGGAGTTGGAGCCTTCAGCTAT
>JAPTYQ010000019.1:36964320-36974320 GCA_029814465.1 Ostorhinchus cyanosoma
CCCTGGACATATCGCCAGTTCATCACAGGGCTGATAAAAATATTTATAGACATAAACAACAACAAACAAGTCCAATGACATCTACAAACACTATGCACACTGCAGACTTCAACACATTTGGATCCGACTTATTAATGACTGAACATGGAACTGACGTATAGCTGTGTGTCGATCCTGGCGTCATGTGCGTCACAATAAGCATCTGTGTGAAACACAACTGTGGAACCATGTTTAGCAGCAGAGAAATGAAGGAAACAAAGCTTTGATTCAGGAAAATCGTAACTGAATATTTTTTTTAATTGATTCGAGTTGATTAATCGATTAATCATTTCAACTCTAATTCACACTAGCACAAACATGAAGTTAAGTCTTATAGTGACTGAACTCTGGCAAAGGGCCGCCTTCAAATAGAGGTTTGTCAGTCACAGGCTTTACCTCAAATCACCAAACTTTTTTCACCATGAGGGAGAAAAGACTTATGAATGGAAAGTTAGTGTCATTTTATGTTTTATGTGTAAAAGTCTCAGAGTAACAAAAAATTTTCCATATTTCAAGAGCTAGTGACATCTACCATTGTATGACTGAACATTCTGTGCAAAATCAGGAAAAAAACAACAGAGAAGTGTAATTTCGTAAATACCAAACTACATATCAAGATCCTGATACTGAATTGTTTAAAGTTGTAACCATGAAAAACAGAAAAGCATGAAGAAGTGTTTGTCTAAGTCAGTTTCTAAATATTTTCCCTTTGCAAATGTGTAGGAAATTTTTCACAATTTTCATTACAGTTACTCAAATACTTCAAAAATGTTACAGCACAGCTATCATGGATTACCGAAGTCAGATCTTTCTGTAGAAAATGTGGGAAAAATGCGTACATTACATTGTAATTTCATAAATTCCACTAGATACTGAGACATAAACCTTCTGTGTTGAAGCCTGTTGATGTCATGTGTCTGTACAGAAGCGGATCATCTAAGTTTGATCATTGTCACAATGTCCTTGCACTGGAAATACATGCTGTTTTTTTTGTGATTTTTGTTACCATGGTTACTCAAACCAGAGACAAAAGTCATAGCACAGGATACGTTAATTTCCCAAATATTTTTGTGTGACTTGCAAATGTTTTTTCACTCCTGGGGAATGAGTTACGCACTAAAATTTGTAGAAATGAAGGAAAAAACTGTACCAAATATTATTAAAAGCATTTGTGTGCTTACTCACACAATTTGCAGATCATATGAGAGGCTGAGGTACTTCCTCGTGCACGTTTGGAGGAGCTGCAGGCAAGACTAATTTTGATGCGAGCCACTGGAGATCCATGGCCATTGGCAGAAGAGGTAGAAGAATGTGAACCATGCAGTGAATAACTCGAAACCAAGCACAGATTCTGGCTGACGAGAAACAAACAACACAGACACACACACATGCTCGGCTGGACACAGATTGCAGCGGTTCAAGTAATGGATCCCAATGCAGCAGAAAACACACAGTGATTCTGTGAAGTGACTCAGATAATGAGTATCCAGCCCTCTTGGCTGGTGCTAACTCAGCAGCATTCTCAGCATGTCATTCAGATTTACTCCAAAAACACTCGGCTGGAAATAACAGCTGCCTCAATCTGCTCTCTATCCTTGTTGGAACGCCAAAGTCAAAACAAAAGAGAACAAAAGAGACGGTAGCTTGTGTGCGCTAGCCATGCTTGGAAAAAAAACCCAAAACAAAAACAAAACTCATTTACAGGATTTTTTATGTTAGAAACTGAATTAACTGTGGCATTATTATTCAAAAGATAATTATTATACATGCATATCTAAGACCTGCTGAGAGACAAACTTTAGAATATTGTTTAGAGTCTGTGGATCTCTACTTTACCATGTCGCTACAGAATGGGAGGTCTATATATAAACAGGCAGAGGATATTATGATGAGGCATTTGATTACACAAGAGGAAACGGAACGGATGGGTGGAAAACAAAAATAAATAAAGTATACGGGGACTAGGCTTGACATAGGTGATTCAATATCAGTGAGTGGAAAAGTTAAGCTCAGAATATGTTGAGTAGTTTATGCATGTATGTATAGTATGTCTTAGTTTTTATTTTTTGGGGATAGTATATGGTTTTGTCTATTGAGTTGCCCAGCAAGTTAAAAATATTACATTTTGCCAAGAATATTTCCTCTCTATTGAGGCAGAAAATCATTCACCAGCGGGGGAGAAAGTGACGGAACATAAGCAGCTTAAAGTACAGTTCCCATTCTCGTTGGAGGGAAACTTTATTCCAGGGGCCAAGCGGCTCAAATATAAACAAACATCGACTACTTTTGACCAAATATGGTTCAGGATTTAGAGTTTAAAAATGGGCCCTGTCACCACAGGATGTTGGAAAGAGCCCACAAAAAGCAGAGCACTCGTTCCCTCCAGTCCTCCAGCTTGAACAACACCAGGCCCCCCTCTGTTAGGTTTCTCGGTTGCAGCCCCCCTCAGAAAAGGCCTGCAGTGGCTTGACCTGTAGTTGTCATGTCCCGTCGCTGGTTCTGTATCTTCTCTCAGTCATTTTGGTGACCTCAGCCCGGCCCGTCTGCCATTGAGTCAGCGGCAGTGACTCTAAGCCTTATCAGTGTTCGTATGAAACACAGGATGCAGAGAGTCATCTCATCTCAGATTTGGAACAGACCCTTTAACGCTGTGGAAGAAGCGCAGCCAGAGCTGGAGTGCTTAAAGGCTTGACGAGCAGGAAGCGCCAAACTATTAATCTGAGCCTCGTGTGATGACAGATGGAAACAGGAGATACAGTACACAAGATCCAATCTGAGCGTTAATTATGGTCCCCATGGTGTGCATGTCAGGGACTGCTGCACCGTTAATCCAAAAACTCCTCTGGGGTCCCAATTTTGTGTCTCTGTTTTGAGACAATGGTGTTAGATCTGTGTCACAGCGGAGCCTGGAGTATCCACACTTCCTGCTGTAATACGCACTATTTTCAGGATGGAAGGATGGCGAAGAGTCAAAAGCACAAAGAGAAGAAGAAGCCCTGGAAATAGAGCGATTACAGCTGCAGGAGTCGAAATCAGAGGCGGAATTTTACGACGCACACCTTCCCTCTGCAGCTCTCTCATCTCAGTCCAAGTCAAAACACTAAGTGTAAAGATACATAGGTTGTCTCATGTGCTTTAGAACAGAGGAGCCCAATCCATCGATCACGATCTACCCGTAGTTTGTAAAGGTAGTGTGGGTAGATCGCATCCATTCTCACTACGACATTTGTCCCTTAATTGACATACAGGACATATGCATTTAACTGTGTCAGCTGCTGCAAAACTATAGCAAATTACCAAGTTGCCTCATTAACTTGCCATTTATTTGTACTAAACGTATGAAAGGGTATAAAAATAAACATCACAAGAAAATGTGCTACTTTCTTGACCGCATTATTTGGCTCCACTTATTTATATGAGTGAGTCTTTTCCCCACATGAAGATTATTAAGTCCAAATGACATTCCACCATTACTGATGATCATCTGGAAGTCGATCAGCAGCTACTGACTGGACTATGAACCCTGGTTGATTCCATTCAGTCCAAGTCATCAGAGTAAAGTCACAACTAAAAGTGTAGAGCTGTATTGTACAATGTAGGTTCGTGCCGTTTCATGTAACGTACACCAACATACATTGTACATATAAAGAATATTCAATATATCTATAAATATATGTTGCATTTTTACCCGGGCCCCAAACAGGATGCAAGAAGTTTTTGGTTTGGTTTGTGTCTTTGATTGTTTACACTCTAGCAGCAAAACTATTGATTTAATTCACACCAAACTGGGTTTATAGATTGCCAGTGACTCAGAATATGTCTGATTACATTTTTGGAAAAGCAGGTCAAAGTTCACATTTTTATGAATTTATGGATTTTTTTTTACATTTTGGGAAAAGTAGGTGAGAGTAAAATTTTTTTAAGAAATTTTGAAAAGAAAAAAAAAAGTCCTATTTACTTATAGTGGGCCAAATTTCACATGTCTATAAAAATATTGATAGATAGATAGATGGATGCCAAAATAAGCTACAATAGGTGTGTGTGTGTGTGTGTGTGTGTGTGTGTGGGGGGGGGGGGGGTTGTTGTGCCTGGCACCCCTTGTTATAGTAGCTAGATCATTTTTGACTTGGTCATTTTATAAGTAGCTCACAAGATGAAAAAGTGTGCGCACCGCTGTATTAGAAACAGTCATGTAAGGCATGACCTCCTCAGGCTTCTGTCTGGAGCCACTGAGTAGAGTAGTGGAGTAGCTTCTGACTGAAACTGAACATCAATCCATGATTACAGCTGTCAATCCCACATTGGAGGAATTAAAAGATCTCAGTGAGGTCAACATATGTCGTGTTATGCTCATCAATACTGAGATATGCAACTATCAGACTAACTAATTTAACATGTCTGCTGGAAAGGCTTTAGTAGCCGAGTGACCACGGTAAGGGGCAAGTGTCCAGTGCCTCTAAACAGTAGGAAAACCATGACAGAAAACCACGGTGGGGGTTGAGCATAAGGCCAACTTAAAACAACTTGTGCTATAGAAACATTAAATTCACTAACATCTCATTCCATCCAAGGGGAAGAAACCCATCTGAGTAAAAGAGTTATGATGCAAAATACAGAAATAGTTCCAATGTCTCTGTATTTGAGAGTCATGTTCTATCCAGAATCAATACGCAGTTGAATTTGTGAGGTTGTCAGGTTCTGCAATTATGTTCCGAGTCCTGTGGTCTTGATGCAGGAGATCAATGTCCCAGTGGAAGTGGGTGGTACTTTCACTGGAGGAGAACTCAACTAATTAAATGAAAGTCCATATGGCTTCCTATCAGCGCTCAATAGGAACTATATTGATATCTCTAACCATTTACATGTTAAAAACCATCAAAATATGGACCATTATAAGGAAAGGCACATTTTTAATATTTCAAAAATTCATCAAAAATTTAAAAATCTAAATTTCTCAAAACTGTGAACAACCTTTGTAGATATTGTCCCAAGGAAGATACTTATACACTTTGAAATGAATCCGACCAATAGTTTGTAGGAGAAGATGTTTGAAGAAATTGCTAATGAAGATAAGACAGTGATGACGGACACATTGTCTTCAGAACAGCTCATGCTCGATCGGCTGGTGAGATAAAAAAGCACCAAAGAAATGTGTCAATCTACCTTAGAAGAAAAATGAGGACAACTGGACGGATATCGCCACAGGTCATAGAGTGGGCCAGTGCCATGTGTTTCTGATAAGAAAACTATCCAGACAAAAGCCTAGAATTCTTTTTCCTCTCAGACGACTTGACAAGAGAAAGGTAATTATGGCTGTTTTACCCAAAGAACGAACTTTACTTCAGCCATTCCTCTGTGCTGCTCATGACTGAGTGACCTACGCCAAATTTTTACAGACTATGACAGAGAAGTTCTCTCTGATTGAGGCCAAAGTCTAATATTGGACATGGAAATATTGGAAATATTGGAAATATTGGAAATATTGGAAATATTGGAAATATTGGAAAAATGGAAAAGTCTCCCATTGGCAGTCTTTGCAGAAGGTTTACTGTTCAGTTCTTCATTTCTTGATTAATTAATTTGGATTTGATATTTGGTGATTCTGATTCACATGAAATATTTCAATCAATCAATCAAATTGTATTTTTAGCGACAAGTCATAACAAAAGTTATCTCATGAAACTTTACATACTGAGCTGATCAAAACCAAACTCTTCAGCCACTTTACAGACTAACCAGAATCCAAAATATCTACTACTTTGACTCAGATGTTCAGTTCAGCAGGTATTAGTTTCATCTTCAGTGTATCCAAAATGCATGTTTTTTGTGACAAACACGTGATAGAGCGAGGATAACGCCGGTCAGTTAATCAGAAATCAGCTTTCAATGCTTCAAACTATCAACCATGGTATCATTAAAAAATGGAAACAACCAAAGGAGGTGTTCTGGTTTCAGGCCTTGGAGCTGTTGTGGTTTCTAGGGAAACTTAGAATGTTTTCATTTCTGAAGGTCCAAACCCAGGTTCATATGATTGTTACATAATACACATGTAGCTTTTACAAACAGGCTGAGTCTGATGTTTGCATGTTGTCAGTTTAACTCATTTTTCATTTCATCTTGAATGTCTTTATTTGTTTTCCTTCTGTGTCTGATCTAAAACTCAAATCCAAACCATGGTTTAGTTTGATCCACCTGTGGACCAGACACTGGCTGTTTGGTCCACGC
Organism: Ostorhinchus cyanosoma; assembly: GCA_029814465.1. Lineage (NCBI taxonomy): Eukaryota > Metazoa > Chordata > Actinopteri > Kurtiformes > Apogonidae > Ostorhinchus > Ostorhinchus cyanosoma. The sequence continues at coordinate 36,970,585 of JAPTYQ010000019.1, forward strand.
TGTCAACAAATAGAAGTAGACGTTTGACACCAAAGGCCAAAAATGTGTTTTATGTGAAAGTTTCCCTTTACTGTTAATGTTATTGGTAACACATTTGCTTTGTCTGTTTCTACAAAATATCTGCAATATAAAAGGTCTATTATGGATGGAGTCTTCGGGTCTATTTAAAAACAGTCGCCCAAATATTGAGTCAATAAAGTCATACATTATTAAGTGTCTTTGCCGTTGCTGTGCCTGAGTGAAGTGAACTCACTCACACTCTGGCTACACATTCGTCTCCTCATCTCGCACTAACCTGACATCCACACACCGCTCTTATGACCTTCCACATTCCTGGACTCGTGCCCAGTTTGGATCGTTTATACCTGACCTCTGACCCCTGTGTTAGTGTGTTTAGGAGTTACAGAGAGGCAGAATGAGAGGGATTGAAACATTTCAGGAGCATGTTAACAGTGTAGTGGTTTATGTGCATGTTCTATCAATGATCGTTAGCCTCATAGCATAACTGTCCAAATCATCCACTATATGGACAAAAGTATGTGGATGCGTTGAATTAAGGTGTTTCTTTTCTAACAGGGTCTGGGATACAAACACAATGACAAATGTCATAATATAGTTTTATATTGTGATTACATCATCATTGGTTAGTTTGGTTTAAATTGTTTCCAAAATGCCTCAGATATGTTTTTCAATAAATTTCTCGCAACATTGATTTGATTTGTTTTTTTTAATCCATGACTATGATTTTAAATGTTCTACCTCTAAATTTCTAAAATATTTCATCCTCTGACTGTAAATAATCATTTTCTTCTAATTTTCTTTTATAAGTTATATGGACAAACAGATTGGGAGACATCATGTCTACAGCTGTAAAATGTCCTGTTCATGATGATTTGAGATATAAACAACAATATTAATAATCAATATGATATTTATCTCAATATAAAATTATATTATGAAAATTCAATGTGTCCCAATACTTTTGTCCATTTGTGTATGAGTTAGACAATTATGCTATGAGACTAACGATACTACTGTGGTTCCTCAAGCTCCACAGAACAAGCTCCAAACCAGCCAGCCACTGTTTAAAACTAACAGGATTTATTAAATGCCCAGAGCATGACACTGAGGAGATACTGGGGGAGGTGGAAGGGGGTGGGGGGAGGAAATGATTACTGGGATTCAAATCAATAAGCCTAGCCAAGCACAAGCCTGAGGAAATGGGCAGTTCACTGTGTGCTTTTACTGAGGTATGCTGCTGCTGCTGCTGCTGCTGAGGGCTGACATCCGATTGCATGTCTTTATATGGCACCAAAGTGCACTTTGTCTGCGCTGACAGAGGGTGATCAAGGCCGGCCTGACCCACAGTTACTCATCCCTCAGACAGTAAGAAAACATTTAGTCGGACTAACAAAAACACAATTCACTGCTCAGTCAGCACATGGGAAGAGGCCAGGGGCAGCTCCAAATGATACATGGCCAAACATGTGTCTAGAAAAATACACACAAATATAAAAGCTGGAATCTGAAGTTTGAGGTTGAGTTCATGCAATAGAAAACCCTAACCTTAATCATTCCTACAGTCGCCTATATAACATCTTTATAAGAGTAAAAATGTACAATTGAAACAGTCTTAAGGTGAAATATTGCCTCCTTTACTCTTGATCAACAGCAGCTTGTTAGATCTAATTTTGTTGGTTTGTAAAATGAAATCATAATTATTATAATGGTAATAATTGCAATATAGAGAGCTGTGCAAAAGTCCCGGTCTAACATTACATTTGCTCATTTAATAAAGTTCTAATATCCACACGTATGTATTTGTGTCTGTATTTAGATCCAATGGGATATAAGTTAAATATAAATAGCAGGAAAAACAAACATTTCAGGGTAAAAACAGCTTCTTTAAGCCAAAGTGGTCAACCTTCCTTTCCATCTAACACGTTTTTAACACTTTGGTTCAGACAATATGAGATCTATGGCATTTGTTTTCTGATGTTTTTATACTAAATTTCATTCAACACATGTCAGATGTGCGTCACAATCAATAGTGACCCACAATAAACTGGTCACAGTAAATAGTGACTTTAACCTTTACAACACAATTACTTCTGTTTTTCTGTGTCTTTTAAGGCTGTGAACATATTTCCTGTATTTTTTTGCTGAATATGAAGAGAATGAGAAATAAATATACATGATCATCTCAACCCTGAAAAAACTAGAAAACTGAAAGTGGACTAAGACTTTGGCACAGTGCTCTTATTTTTTGTTTTTAGTTTATTTTGTTGACGTTCCCAGCTAAAATTCTTTTTAAAAAATGTTTCAAATGTTTGTTGTTTTACACAATATACATACTGTATATCATTATAATTGTTTCCAATTATGTTGAAATTGAATTTATATTATTCGATGTCTTTGGATTTGTGAAATATTTTTGAGCCTTTATGAAATTCTTAAGAGTTAAAGTCACAAATAACCATCTTTTACATCAAATTCATCTTGGGTTGCACTCATTTTCTTTATCTTGATTTAATGTTATTAAAAAAAGCCAAAACAAAATGAATACTACATCGCTAAAAAATCAAGACTATAGATATTGTCTGTGCCTTTTCACATGTTTTGTCTTCTTTTTGTCTCATTTCATCTTTGTCATCTTATTTAATCTTTTATGCTGTTTTCATCTGGTTTTATCTTTTATGAATAATTTAAAAACATCAACAACTGCCTGAATTCTTCGGCTCTCACTCAGGACCAAAAATCAGTCTTTAAGCTTTAAAGAAATAATCTGATTGATAACCATTAACGTGAATATTTATGAAATAAAACCTAAATGAAAATGCTTTCTTGCAGCTGTCATTGATTTATGTGAATTTCTAATAACACCTTACTTATCACTGAAAGAGGGGAAATATGAAATAGTTCCAGTACAATGTTCATGTGATTACTCCATGAAGAACTTCCCCTAATAGTGAAATCCAGCATTTCTGGAGTGCTTCACTTGTTTCCCTGGTTACTAATCTTCAGGCATCTGGATCTCTGGGGAGTTCTCTTGCTCTGAGTTGCCCTCGCTCCTTGGCCAGTGAAGAAAACCCACACAAAGGCTCATTTTGTGCGCAACAAAAGGCCAAATGAAACCCCAGCTGGACCGCTCCTGGCGAGGCAAAATTCCCACATCATTCAGTAGCACCACTGGGCAAAAATGCTCAGGGAGAAAGTAAAATACCCTGAAGAGAAACCCAAAGGTGTGGTGTTAGAACGGAAGGGTTTGTTCTTTCTTTTTATTCTGTGATCCTTTATTTCCCAGATGAGGCCACTCCATATCCCTGTCTTCACTGTCTCATGTCATGTAGACAAGTTCAGCCTGTGAAATTAACCCTTTAAGACCCAAACAACCAAAACCACCTACTGATCTAACATGGTTAACTTCTGAAACACTAAACCTAGCAAAACGTTAAAATGATTGAGGTAAAATGCAGTTTGTCATCTTTTCATGGTCATCAAATAGGACCCATTTTGTTAAGAGGCCTCATAATAAATGTGGAAACACCATCATCTTCCACCAGTAAAATCTATGGAGTTTAATCAGTGACTGTGGATGGACACACTTGTTTTTACTTTCAGTTGCTGATATCTTTTTCTGCAATTTAATCTAAGCTTTTATGAACATCTACATGATCTGTAAATTAAATACAGGAAAATACCTGATTTGTTTGACTGAAATAAATCTAAATGTAAA
>JAPTYQ010000019.1:37144549-37161511 GCA_029814465.1 Ostorhinchus cyanosoma
TTTTTTAAATCATGATTCACGTTGATCCAATTAAGGGCAGTCACTGTCTGTCTGGCTCTAATCCCAAACACAACTCTAATGTCACTCCAGTAGAAATGCATTCCATCACAGTCATGCTTTGTTGTGGATCCGACATGCTTTACCATGCCAGTGGAAAAATAGGAGAAGGGATATGTGACCTTGCTGTGGCTCTGCTTCAACATCTGAGGCCACGCTCACTCTGGCTGACCACACCGACCACAGCCGTACTGCAAATACCACAACCCTCATGCTGTAGAAGACCCAACTGACATTTCATTCACTTCACCAGAGAAGCTTTAAGTCTGATACAAGAAAAGGCTACAGATCAAGTCCTTCAGCAATTCTTGTTTCATTAAAACTGATGAAAGAAGAGACGACAAGAATCCTTTTAATTTTAGGGGGAAAAAACAGAAGCAGCAAAAAAAAGTTCCCCACCAGACTTTTTAACATCCAGTACCTTCTACCCCCTCTGTGGTCTCTAAATCCCACAGCTTTCTACTTTCTACAAGTGATCTGCTGAGGACAGGAGCAACTTGAGATGTTAGCACAATTTATAGCTTATGGTTATGAAGAACAAGTTCTGAGGGGGACACTGGATACCTTAAAATTCCTGAGGAACATATTATTCCTTGTGTGGACTAAAAAAGGTTGTTGAATTCTTGTCAAAGCCAAACATGTATATAGACATAGTACAATGAGCTACTCAGAACAGATCCTGAAGCAGCTGCTGAGGTCATAAGCAAATATTTGGATTTTAATTTCATTAGTGAGCAACACCAGTAAACACTAGTCACCAACATTTGACAACTGCTGCCAAAATGTTTAACATGGATCTGTGTCCACTACCTGTGAGGGTGCTTTTGGTAAATTTGTGGTACCACTTTTGTGTCACCTGTGAATCCATAAAAAGCTTGTTTTCTCCATTTCTCTGCCAAAGTGTTACAAGGTTTAACACAGACAATTTGTCCACTGTCCTTCTTCTAAAAGGCCCTAACTTTATTCAAAAAGCCAACACATTCATCAAACGCTGAGTTTAGACATTTGCACGAAGCAAATGTTTTCTTGGGTAAGAAGAGAAGAAAAACAAAGTCATAGCCATTGTGTCTACCGGAACACAAAAGATAACACAAGAGACAGAGCTGGAGTTTTTCTATGTGCACACCAGAAGCAGCCAACAACAGCTCAAGTCACTAGTGAGGCTGAACAGATGCCTGGCAAAGGCAGCTGCTTTTTCCACCCCAGGCCTAATTTCAGCACTCAGACACCCAGGAGTGTTTGTTCTCGTTGATGATTAAAACACCGACAATAAATATACCCAACAGAAAATACATACACAAAATGAGTCTGCCGTTTCAATAACTGACCTGTGTGCCAAAGGGTCAAATCTGAAAGTATAGTGCATCTGTTATTGAAGATGTGTACATAGACATGCTGTTCACCAGCTGGTTGGATCCACACACTGACTCTTGGTCCAAGCCATCGCCTTTGTCACAAGGGATAATGTGGTCCTCCATAAATAAGAGTTAAATTGTAGTCAGACTGTGGTCTGTGATAAGTATCACAATTAATCAAACATGAGTGTGTGGAACGTGAATCAAAATGCGTCCTGATTGTGGTCAGCTCCTGCTTTGTGTTCTGGTTGGACTCAAATACACATTCTCTGATGGCAGCACAAGACAAAAAAAGAAACCTCTGAGCCAAGTCAACTCGCCTCCACAACCTGCTGTCTCCTCTCAGCTGCACTCCAACCACTGTGGTGTTTTCAGCAGCCGCTGCCCCCTCTTCCTCCTCTTCCTCCTCTTCCTCCTCCTCCTCCAACTCTCCTGCAGCCGTTTTATCATTAATCAGGGCAAGAACAATATTGGTGTGTTACGCCACAGTGTACCCCTGCATTCCTGTGGAGAATTATCTGCTTAAATGCAGTCATGCAGCAGGCCTTTGGCACAGGCCAGTGCCACAATGTCTGGCTGCCTGTGGGCAAGCACAGCACTGCATGCTATGCTAGGAAAGCAACCTGTGGGCACTGCAGGTGTGTGCAATGAACAGGAGAGATTATATTCATTGTTACAGTAGTGGAATACTTTGAATATTAACTCTTAATAGTCTTTTCACATCCACTGGTTCATGGACCCCTAAACCCTTGCTTATGGTTAGGTTTATAAGAGAACAAGTCAGAAACCAATATCACAGAAAGTAGAAGATGTTGTACACATCCAGAGTATACGCTGCCTGCAGGACTGGCTCTGGAGCTCCCACAACCCTCATGAGGCTTAAAGACCCCTTTATGCTCACTTTATGTATGTAAATCAGTAGGTCTGTTTCAAACACTGTAAACACCCATTGCATTGACATGAGTGTTTCATGAATCAGTCCACCAGAGTGCTGCTCTGAATTAACATATTGGCCAAATACCATGAAGAACAGAGTTTTTTTGAAAGAAGAAAAATAAAGTCAATAATTACAAACATGGTGATGACACAAGGTATTACTGATGTTGATACTGAGGAGGATTAGTTGTCATAAATATGTCGGTAGTTTCTCGCCAACTCACACGGTCAGTTTTCAAAAAGTTGTACCCTTTCTGGAAATGATTCTCTTCAACTCTCAACACCTTTCCTGTGATTTCCATTTCCTCAACAGAACACTCTGTCCTTACACATATGCATATTTAACATTGAGCATAAATGGGCCTGAAGCGGTTCAGATGGATGGATGGACGGACGGACGGACGGATATTCTCTTTCAGACTTAAACTGAAGCAGAACATATGTTTCATGTTCATTGGAGTTACTATATCCCTGTTATAAGTTTAACCCTCATCTCCCAATGGGTCTCTGGAGACCTGATGGATGTTTAAGTATGGAATAACACTTATGTCAGCTACAGATGCTAAATTTTGTTACAGCTTCCTTTCCAGGAATCAAGCAACTTAATAAGGTACAAACTGTAAATTTAACTCCTCAGTGACTTTCACAATTTATTTCTTTTCGGTCCAGCATTTTTCATATGTGATGTACTACTTCCAGGTTTCCAGTTCTAATACACAAAGGAAAGCCATAAAAATGACTCTTGGAAATATCAAATACAATAAATCCACCTTGGCAGTGAATGACAAACCTCTGCCTGTAAGTGATGGAAAGGTTTCTGCTTTCTTTAATCAATCCAAAGTTCTCCCTCTGCCTGAACTGCTTCATTCTTCACCTGCAGATGACCAAACATCAGCTGTGATTCCCATCTAGCACTGAAACATCCGCCTCCCTGAACACTGTAAAAACCAAAAAAGTGTTCTTTCTCCTTTCAACTGTTCCACTGCTTCCTGATGATGTTGGATCCTTCAACTTGAAACGGACATTCCCCAGGACAATGAATCCTTTACTATTGTGATTGGTTATGTTTGCCAATTTCTGTCTGTGAGGTAAAAAGAAAAGATCACAACCAGATGTATTATATTATAGGATTATATATATTGCATTATAATGTGTATTATTATTATTATTATTATATAATGCATACATAATAATTTTATCACGTTATAACTTTGTAGAATGTATTAATATATAATGTATATAATTGTGAATCATGAACTATAATCCAATTCAGTCCAATCCAACTTTATTTATAAATCACTGAAAAACAACCACAGTGGACCAAAGTGCTGTACAGAAGACTGAAAGCACAGTAAAAAATTAATGAAAGCATTAAGAAATGATAAAACAATAAAATCAAATAGATAAAATAAGTTACAATCTAAATATATATAATGTATATCATGTAAATAGGCTTAGACAGAGTTTAATTTTGATATGTGTAATATTTTTGGAGTTATTTTGTGGGACTGACATGGGTAGAAAAAGACTGGGTGACGGGGCTGGAGTAAATAGACTGCACTTCATCCCACTCCTTTTCAAATATGTTTTTTTGTTTTTGTTTTTTTCCTTTTTATTTTGTCTGCAGTCCACAGGTTTCAGAGACTGTCCTGACCCACAGTCACCTTCTGATGTCTTGTAGCGAAACACCATGATGTTAACAAAAATGAGAAGGAGGAGGTTATTAAGTTATGTGTCCTGATACCTAAGGCAAATCTACTCATATGAGAGCTATTCTTCCCTCCATTACATCACTACAATTACAGAATATTCATTCAGACTGACCTGTGAGCATTAAATCATAGCATATATTTTTTATAGATGTCATTGGACTTGTTTGTTTAGACATATGTTTTCATATATACTTTCATAGTGTTCTTATTGTTGTTATTTCTAGATCTGTTTTATTTCTACATATTTGTTAATATATCCTTTAACATTTATACTTTTTGTTTCAGCTGGTTCTTTAAAAAAGGACAAGTTGTTTGTCATTTTTAGACATGTCGTTTCTACATTTGTACTATTTTTTCACCTATTCAAACAACAATTGATTAAATTTCATAGAAAAGAAAATCAATAGCTGCAGCTCTACTATGGATTACCTATACAGGACTTACCTACATTATTATTATTAGTTTGGTTAATCTTATTTGTGCACAATGTGATTATTAATAAATAGTATTTGTTTGCATCTTCCCATGTTTGTCTGTATTTATCAAGACCCAGTCTTGACAATGTTAAAAACCAATGACTCCGCCATACAGAAAAGCTCAAGCTTATTATTTTTTTTGCAGATTTTCATCTCCAAAAACAATCCTATTTTTGAAATGATGATCAATTTCCACTCATCTTGACAAGAATTTCCTGTGCCTGTTCAATACACCTAAAAATGATTCTAGTATTTATCACAAAATTCTGTTTATGAACTCAAAATCAGGAAGGAAAAATAAAAACAAAATACAAAAATCGCAAGTTGTTATGTGTGCCCCTCAAACAGTACTGCCAACATCAAATTGGTAACCTGGAGAGTCTTGTAATGAAAATAAACACTGATTAATTAAAAGACTGTTTGGGAATACGACTGAGACTAGTGAGCACTACTTCCCTGGGCAATTCTTGGAAAAGTCACCCTGTGAGACCTCTGACATTAAGGATACGGCGGCTGGATCAGAGGCTGTGGAGCTCCCTGCCCCCGGGGGTACTTCAGTGTCTTTGATCAACCTGCATTTGGACGAGGGGAGCTGGAGCTGAGGCCAGCAGCAGCTACAAAAGTCTCCCTTTAATTCCTGCAAAAGGTGGCGTGTCTCTCTTTTTTTAGAAAGCAAACAAACCACAACAGGAAAATAAAATATTTGCCAGGTTAAATGATGGGCGAAGTGGGGACATAGGCAGCAGCAAAACAGTTGGTGACTGTGGAGACTCTCCTAAAAGGCCCAATGGATGCATTATACCAAAGGTTGTCAGGAGGAGGGTGTGTGACGCTGGAATGTTAAATACTGCAGGAATGTTATTTATTTTCACAAACACCACCGAGTACCCCCATACCAGCACACATGTGGGTGACTGCACACGTATACATCACACCAGATTAAGATGTATATGTGTGAACATATGCACCGGTCGCTGTGGCCAATAGGAACCATCCAACACTGCCTCACCTTAACTCACATCAACATCAGAGCCTCAGCCTCCAAGTTCATAAAGATGTCACCACACCAGGAGCCAAAATACAGATCTGCTAAAACACTCACGAACCTCAGTTATGACAAACACAAAGTGCTACTCTTTTCAAAACAGATGTTAGAAAATTCAAACGTCTTGGTAACAAAGGGCAGTGATATTTTTACAGCTGCTTGAGGATCTGTGTGTAAGACAGTGCCTCATGTCTAGACAGGAGTGTGCACTTTTATACCTCAGCTCTTAGGCGTTCTCTGCTGATTCAGAAAAAAATGGAGAAACCATTTGCCCACAGCCAGTTACAGGGCAGATTAACTTCCACCCACTTCTAAGCACTGGAAGCTGTGTGTCATCACCCAGGCATTTAGAGCGAATCTGGCATTGACGGCACCCTGAATGTGACTGGGTCTCAGGTTCATGGTGTCAGCATCCTCAGCTGGACTCTCAGAGGACACCCAATGAGGCTAAAATATCATCCAATACATACAATGATGAAAACTGAAACGCAAAAGGTTCCTTCATTCACTGTCTGAAAGTGCCCAGGGCTGGAGCCCCTCCCAACCACAACAGCGTACGCTCTGGACATGACAGCAGTTCATCACTGACATTATACACACTACCAACCATTCACTCCCACATTCACACCTATGAGTGATTTACAGTCAGTACTGAGCCTGTCGTCTTAACCCATTTCCTCAGGACAGTGGGACGCCAGAGGACCAAGGAGACTGACAACATGTCAAGTCCACTGGAGCTGCTGCTATCATTTTTTTTTTTTTTATTTTAGGCCAAAAGGGAGACAATGGGCATTGCTTTTGGTTTGGTTTGTTTCTTTGTTTAACACTTTAGCAGTAAAACTACTGGTTGAATTCATACCAAATTGGGTTTATAGATTGTGAGTGACCCAGAATAGATGTGATTACATTTTGGGAAAAATAAGTCAAAGTTCCTCCCTTTTTTTATCTATAAATTTTTAAAATCTTTTTTCCTTTTTTCCTTCATCACTTTTTTCATTTACTTATACTGACCAGAATGTGTCTATGCTGTATATGTCTATGCTGACATCACAACATCTGTAGACATGATGACATCAACTGGAAGGATGCCAAAATAAGCAACAACACATCTGAAGGGCGGGGTTTGTTGTGCCTGGCACCACTTGCTTTTTTTATTAACTGGTTCATCTAACAATCATTTTTTTCAATTCAAAAAGATTATTTGAAGATAGATAGATAGATAGATAGATAGATAGATAGATAGATAGATAGATAGATAGATAGATAGATAGATAGATAGATATGAACAAACAAGTCCAGTGACATCTACAAACAATAGATGCACTTGCAGTCTTCAACACATTTGGATCAAACTTACAAACAAATGAACACGGAACAGCAGCAGGACAATGTTTAGCAGCGAAATGAAGGAAAAAGACATTTTGATTCAGAAAGAAACGTAGTTGAATAATTTTTTTAACTGATTCAAGTCAATTAACCGACTGTGGTTTCCCCTCTAAACTCCTCCACCTCCACCACTTCACTAAATGCAAAAAATGAGTCTCTGACATAGAGTTAAATATTGTGGAACAGTGTGGATGTTGCTGCAGTGCCTGAGGGCAGGTTGACTCCGATAGGAGACACTTTACCTTTCCTTGTTACATCGCTGTCATCACACTTCCTACTACATGGATGCACGCTGACAGAAGAGTTTATAAACCTAAAGCTGCATCTCTTTCATGTATCGGAAGTCTGAAATAATAGCCTGCACACAGAGGATGTGACACATATTCCTGTTACAGTAAACTCAGCTTGTTCTTTAGGGCAAAACTGGTGCAGTGAATGTGTTGAAGAGTGTGTTGAATGGATGTGAGGTCGGGCCACAGCAAAGGGCTCTTAACTCTGCACTTGACAAACTCAGTGAAATATCCACTACACAGGGCTTGTTGATGCTCTGAAACTACACAGACGAAACAAACACAAATATTTTAGAATGTAAGACAGATACCAGACTTTATTTTGCCCTTGGGAACGCACAAAGCACACCGAGCCTTGAGTTTGTCTTTGTACTCGTCTCTCCTGTTGTATCAGTCAGTTGGATTGTTCCCACGCCCAGCACTAAACAACATCCCAGCCAAGAGATAGACCTCATGGGAAATACACTGTTCTGGAAGTACAACAAATAACCCCAGTCTGAGGTATAAAGGCAGCTGAGGGCTGATGCTGTCACACAAAAACCCACACTGTCAATGCTCCACTTCTATGTTGTCTGTTGTTTCTCAACCATATGACATTATCAGAACAAAACACTTACCCAGACCCTGGTGTATGTGATATTAATAGAACAAAATAGTAAATAAAACAGATGAGAGTAAAATAGAATACAATAAAAACTATCATAAAAAAAAAACTACTAAAATAGAATAGAATAAAATCAACCTTTGAATGTGTACAATACAGCAGCAACAAGTGTTTAAGGTGGTGGTTCATGTACAGCGGCAACAATTTATATGGACCAACTTTGAAAGCTGTTGTTTTACTGTGTTAATAGATTACTTTGCATGAATTAAAGCTACACTACACTACTTGGGTTTGTTTTTGTAGTATGATCATCAAACTTCCATGATGATGTTAAAGCTTCATCAGAGTCTGCATCCACTTCTAGAAAATCTCCCCAATGACATTTTCAGACAGGTGGGAGGGTTAAAAGCATAACTGACAGCTGTAATTACAAATCAAATTCTGTCAGATGCACTCAAAATAAGTGGCTTCACATGTCAATAACAGAATAAAGTGATGCCAGGTCACGTATCTATATGTTTAGTCTCTTGTTTCTGACTATGATGAGAGCTGCAGAAGGAAGGAGTATATTTCCAAATTCTGTAGGTTATTTTTTAAATTTATTTTGTTTGTCATGTAAAACAATAGAAGCAGCTTTAATGTAGAAAATAACACAATGACATTAAATATATAGGAATCTTTTATTAGCCCTCCTATTATGTTTGAAGGGATTTAGGTTTCAGTGGTCAAATCTGAGCCAAGAGAATCCAATTACTGAGTGATGTACGTTAGTACATTTTGTCACTTCATGACAAAATTTCTGAGAAAGCCCGAGTGACATTTTGGTTTATTATATAAACAAGTGTTTATGATGGAGTCTTCGAATCCTGAGGGAAGTGATTTAGGTGCGTGAGCACAGAAAGATTAATGGGTTAGTGATAATTAGGCTATCACTGGGGTTTTACAAATTTGAAACAAACAAACAAAAAAAGTGATTAAAGTATATGGTGCTTTAATGTCTGCTGCTAATCATTGGTTCCACTGTTGGGTTTCACACGGACGCTTATTGATGCCAGAATCAACACAAACCACATTTAGTGTAGCTCAGCAGAGACAAGCACACAAAGGCAGAAAATGCAAGCTATTTGTTTCATTTTTTTACCCATTCACATGATTTTTGGAAAATAATCGATAGATAAATTGATTACAAACATATTCAACAGCTGCAGCTCTACTTGACACCCCAGACTGAACCAGAGACTACCAACAGGGGCCAATGCAGGGCCAGGAGCAGCCTTTCTCCACATGTGGACAACTTTGAACTCTCATCACTCATCATTTCCGCATCACGTTGCCGGGGCAGCGGCGCGAGGAGCGGCTGAAGAATGCAGCAGGTAACGCGGAGCGCCACAGTAGGACGTGTTCCACAGAGAGGCAGACAACAATAGCGGCCATTCAGGCCCAGTTTACCGGCATTCACATGCTAATTGAGCCCATACCTTCTGATAAGCCAGCTGTAAATAGTTGTAGGGGATCCGCCTGTTGAAGTCTTGCACCACATCCTCGCTGACTTTGTGCATGGATTGCGCTCCCAGTTTCTCCTCGATGCATTTGTTCATACAAGCAGCTCTCCGCAGAACCACGTCGAAGAAGCGCAGGTCCGAGAAGGTGTCATCAAACGGATGCTGGTCCTGGCACCTCAGCCGGCACCGGACCTTGGTGCGCCGGAGCTCCGCGTAACTGCGGAGCGCGCCCTCCATGTAGCGGACCACGTTGTGGTAGTCACTGTTGTAAAAGGCCTGGACTGCATTATCATATAAAAGGTCGAAGGGCTCAAGAGAGGAGGAAGATGAGGATGAAGAGGACAGGACAGTCAGCAGGACAAGAGACCAGACAGCAGCCGGGGAGGGGGGTCCGTCCATCCTGTCAGGAGAACGGGACGCACAGTCAGTCAGAACAGACCCGGATCCACAAGTCCATTTACCCTGAACCAGGTCAGTGAGACATGCAGGACGGAACCGAGCAGCGGACACACGGGTCTGCAGCCGGGGACCCTTCTGTGTTTCTGGCAAACTCCTCCCCTCCAAGAACTGAATGAGTCTGAGCCCACGGGGGTTTTCAGGGAGTCCCGTGGACCGCCCTTATCCCACTTCCACTAGGAAAAGTTGCACTTTGCCAATATTTTTTTTTACTCTTTAGACAGTTTTTGTTTTGTTTTTAAAGGTTTTATATGAAATCAGACCAGAGAAAAGTTGGCCATGAACCCTTGAAGAACACCTGTTTTTGTCACAACTTCCAAATAGTTTTTGTTTTGTCTGTCCCTGATTTATCACCATTTATTCCATCATAATGTTACTTTGTGTATTTTGTGTGTTTCAGTAAAAATCAGGTACACTGAACTCTAAAACACAGACATCCACCCGAACAAAAACATCCTGTCTAAGGTGTGTGATAACTTTATCAGAATTTGGCAAATGACAGTGGTTGTACACACTAGTTTGTATCTTCAGCTAATGATATATTTTGTCAAAAGACCATCTTTTTCTTCAGTTTTCCCTGTTTTGATCTAATAACTTTTGGATTTTGGGTAACACTTTACTATACGGAAAATTGACATGATCAGTGAATTAAACAGAAAAATACCAGATTTTCACAGAAAATACAAAATGCAGAGGATGATAATAAATCACTTACAAATATCATTTGTGACAAAAATTGTTGTGTGTCTTTAAGGGTTAATTTACTGATCATGTAGATGTTCATTAAAGCTCAGAGTGAAGTCAAAGGTTATTAGATCAAATTAGAAAAACATAGGAAAAGGTTGCTTTTTCAACGAAATATCATTAACTGAACATAAAAACAAGTGTTCCTTTCCACTGTCATCGATCAAAGCCCATTTTACTGGTTAATCACCAACACGTTCACTACAGAGTCTCTTAATGTCCAAATGGGTCATATCTGATGGCCATGAAAAGATGACAAACTGTATTTTACACCAATTATTTACATGTATTGATAGGATTAGTGGATCATCAGGTATGAAACATTTACATCGGTAGATTCTTTAGGTTGGTGGTGGATGTTTGATTCTTTATGGGTTAAAACGTTTGAATTCCTATTAATTGTTTATTATATTATCATTATTATCATTATGTAAATAAATGTATGTAGAAGAAATGCGTTAAATAAAAGTAATAGTTGTAAAAGGTTTGATAAATAGTGCTTTGATCATCATGAATTAAACATGAAATGATGTAAACCAGTGCACAGAACTTTTAACACACAGTATTGTTAGACTATTTACATGTTCTCTGAGTCCTTGTCCTAGTTTGTCGTCCGTGTTCAGTGTATAAAACTGTCGTATGTCTCCCTCTAGTGGAGGATTTACTTATTTCAGTTTAATTCTCCCAAGACCCAGCATCCTCATACAAGGGTGTCCAGTCCTGGTCCTCGAGCGCATGCATGTTTTAGATGTTTCCCTCTTCCAACACACCTGATGGTCTTTATCAGGCTTCTGCAGAGCTTGATGATAAGCTTATTGTGTGACTCAGGTGTTTTGGAAGAGGGAAACATGTAAAACATGCAGGATACCGTTCCAGGACCAGGATCGGACACTCCTGTCATACGAGGACATTCCTGTACATCTTGTTTTTGGTTTTTTTGCACCTTCCTCCTACATAACTCTTCTTAACTTAAACTTGTACAAAACGCTAATAAGTGAAAAAGCAGGATAGTGTTAAACTTAGCCAACTCACACTTAAATCAAGGTAAAACTTGAGAATGGACAAAACCATCACATGTTGCTTGGATGAAATGTGTTTATTTACACTGACTCAAATGACCAACAGATATTTGGACTTTTCTAGCTTTGTATTCTGTAAAATTTTAGCTCTATATTTCATTATTGGATGAAGTTAATACCCTTTTTGTCCAATTTATGTAGAGCTGCAGCTATGGATTATTCTGTAATTGTTTCATTTATTAACTACTTTCTTTGATTTAATTTGATTAAATGATTATTTGAACGGGAGAAAAAAAAATTGTAAAAATGTGAAACAGACATGTATGAAATTGACAAAGAACTTGTAATTTATTCTACAACCAGCTGAAACAACAACCACAAAAAGTATAAAAGTAAAATACAAAAAAATATATCTAGATAGAAAAAAACATTCATTCATTCATACATATTGTAGCTTATTTTGGCATCAATCCAGCAGATGTCATCATGTCTATGTGTGTGCTGAGAACAGTATAGGCAGACAGCATTAGACACATTTTGGCCATCATAAGTAAATGGGGGTAAAAAAAAAAAAAAGATTTTAAAATTTCATAAAAAATGGGAACTTTGGCCTACTTTTCCCAAAATGTAATCATATCTGTTCTGGGTCACAGGCAATCTAGAAACCCAATTTGGGATGAATTCAACCATAATTAAATAATGATTTTTTTAATGTATTATTTATTTATCATTTTATTTTTTTCAATTAATTAATTAAACCAGAATTTGATGAATTAATAAAAAACACAATGAAAATAAGCAAACAGTCAAATAATTAGTGAAAGAGTCGATGAAGCAAATCAATTGCAATGGAATATTTTTTTTTTAATCAATCTGAATCGATTAATCTTTTCAGGTCTATACAAGTTAAAGCTGTTAGCATTTATTTTCTTGTGGCTGCTTCTCAAACTATATTATATTAGTGAAGGAGAACTGTAGGAATGTGGAGCTCTCTCTTTACCTTCATGACCACAGGTTAGATTTAGGTGTAGTAGTGAATTCATGTCCAGGTCAAGCTATAGAAGAACATTTTCTTGTTCTTTATTAAAATGTCAGAAGGACAGAACACATGGAAATGTCTTCATATTTAAGAGAAATATTTGTTCCCTGCTCTTGTCTGTACCTTTTCACATTAGTAAAAGAATGATGATAATGATGATGTTCAGGAAGGTAAGGAGCTCTATTTGAGGCAGATAAAGATAAAGGAATAACTAATAATGGTAAAAACAAATTTTATCACAGAAGCTGAATGAATGAGTGAATGAGTTAGTATCCTTTTCAATAACTATAGAAACATAAATAATTGACTTGAACAGCTCTTCTCCTCATCTCATTAATGTATAGCATTTACTGTGCCATAAAGTGGGATGTAATATTGTAATATTCATTTCATATCTTATTTTAATTATGACAAATCATTCTTTTTGCAGTTTATTGTAAATAAAATTATGTGTTATAGTACTAATAGTACTGTAATTTAAAAAATTACCCATGTATACATAATGATATACATGTGTATAAAGACATACAATAACAATAATTTGGGCAAAGTAATTTTTTTTTCCACAAACCATATTATATGTAGATGTCTGAAATGTTTGTCACTGTCTTAAAATATCACTGCTAAATGATAACACTGTTAAGACTTAAAACAAACCAGTTAACTGAGAAATACATGGAAAAGTGAAAGATGACATTAATGTATTACGAAGCTATAGAAAAGAAAACCTCCCTGTCTGCCTTGAGCCAGAGAACAGTTTATACAGATTCATATTTTATCTGTCTCCAAGCAGCTAAAAGTGTTCCAGCAACACTAATGTAAACCTATTATTCCTGATAAAAAAGCTTCATGTCTGTTTTAAAATAAACCAAGTGAGTAAATGGAGTTGGAATGAGTGGGATGGTGTTGAAATCTGGAATGATGTGGTATACGTTTTACACTTAGGATGTATCATACCCTTTTCTAAAGAACTTTGAGTCACAGGTAATATTTGTGTGAATTAGCCTATTGGAACAGCTCCACACTCATTACAAGGAATTCTCAAGAATCTTTTACTGTAACTCAAAAGTCATCTTCAGAAGAAAAAAGACTGAATAGGTCAATGCTGGGGCGCCATTGGGGGGGGGCATAACAAATTCATGGGGCCCAGCATTGGTGGGAGGCCCATAGAGCAGTGGAGACAGTGGATACAGCTTAGAAGTTGTGAACATTTTGTGTAAGATTCACTGTATGATAGAGGCCTAGAAGTCAGGAGTCGGATGTTGAACGCATGTAAAGTTTGACTTTTGTTTCACCCCAGTTAGTTATGGATCGTACCATCCCCCCTACCGCACTAAGTCATAAACACTGAGCTTTACGGCTACAGACAGACTGTGGGTTTATATGACTGGGACACAATCATTTTATTATCAGTTAGAGGAAAATGTCTGTGTTTTAGTGTTTGATCCCTACTACCTTGTCTTGATCACCTTTATTTATTAATATATTTGCTCTGCCATCCGTTCCTTGTACAATAAAAATACTTAATTTTTATTCCGCTCAAAACAAATTTTAAAAAGTATATATTTTTTTACATTATTTTTATACTGTAAATTTTTTTTGTATTGTAGGTAGTTAATTAAAAAAACATGTTTATGTGTCTGAAATATTTGTACTGTGTTTTAACATAATCATGATCAACTAAATAAAGACAAAATCACAAAATGATTAATGATCATGACATTTCAAGTAAAAAGTATCGATATCAGTATCGGTATCAGTATCAATATCAGTGATACTAGCCCTGTATTTATTTGGTATCGGATCGATACCAAAATTCCCAGTATCGCCCACCCTTAGTGTTTGAATCACTTTACAAAAAGTGTTTCCAAACAAGTTTAGTTAACAAGTAGTTAAATTAGTTACTAGATGCTTGTTTAAAAAAAGAAGAAGAAGAAAAAATTAAGGAAAAGCTGCCAAATCTAGTAACAAAAGTACAGGGTTGGGATCAATGACCTTAAGAAGGAACAGAAAGGAACAGAATATTTAATATAGGGCTAAGTACAACAAATGACACAAGAAACATATTGATTCAGGATTTTTAGAGAAGTTCAGTCATTGAAGTTCAGTGTAAGTCTATGGGAGCCAGGGTTTTTTAAAGCAACAGCTAGTGGCTGTCAGTGGTATTACAACCTCTACATGGGCTTCATTTCTGGGCTGAGGTCCTTACCCTTTTATTCTATTCCGTGAACTCTATGGGAGGGATTTAGATGCAGGAGAAATGTCTAACAACATCATCACATATGTCTCAGTTTCTCACTAACCCAAAATAACCATAGACAAGACCTCTCACTTCATGGTTTCAGGTCATTTGTCACCTGTGCACAGGTATTTTGTCTCATTTTGTTCTCACTTTCAGTTGGAGAGTTCAGGTAGTAGTGAATGAGCGACTGTTTGTCAGTCCTATGACAGGTTCCCATTTTGGCCTGCTTCCTCTGAGGACACGACATGCAGGGCCGCCCCTGGCCAAACTGGGGCTTGGGTATAACTATTTTGGAGCCCCCCCCCCCCCCATAAAAAAACGACTATCACCGAAAAAAGACTAATAAATTAGAAGAAAAAGGAATGACAGACTGACCGGAGAGACAGAATGACAAAGGAGCTGAAACATCAAGGCTACAGGGCTAGGAAAAAACAGTTAAAGACAGAGGACAAAAGAATGAGAGGAGGAAAGGAGTGAAAAAAAGATGAACCAGGGCAGGAGGGTCCATTCCTGGTCCTCAAGGGCCACTATCCTGCATGTTTTAGATGTTTTCATCAGGTTTCTACAGAGTTTGATGATAGGCTGATCATTTGAATCAGATGTGTTGGAAATGGGATCCATCTAAAACTTGCAGGATAGCAGCCCTCGAGGACTGGATCTGGAAACCCCGTGTCACATCAACTGTTAGACGTTAATCTGGTTTTTCTGTTTTGTCTGTCATTTCCTGTTTTATTTTGTCAGTCTTCCTTCTGTGTCATGTCTGGTGTCTTTACTTCCTGTCTCCCATTACCCCACCTGTGTGATTACCTTTCCCGCCCTGATTTGTTCCACTTGTCTTTCATTTCCCCCTGCTCCTCATGTGTATTTAAGCCCTTTGTCTTCCCCTTGTCCTTTGCCAGTTCGTATTCTTCCTTTGTGAGATACTTACCAGCATTTTGGATCCTGTCTGTCTTCCTGCCTTCCTGCCTTCTGACCCAGTGTGTTTGCTCCACTTTTTGCCTATTCCTTGTCTGTGCCTCTGCCTCTACCTGATCTACCACGTTGACGACCTTTTGCCTGGTTACATGGTACTTGAGCTTGCTTTTCCCTGATGTTCTGTTGTCTGTCCGTTTGCTTCCCTGTGTATGACCTGGTTTGGATTTTGATGCTCCTTTGTTTTTCTTTAGTCAGGTTATCGTGGTGTGCGACCGGACTGGGCTGTGAAGCCTTGCCTCCGGTTGTGAACAAGGATCCAGTTAAGAGTCCGGGACCTGAAATCCCCACAGACCATTTCATTATTGATTATAGTCAAGTTTTGATTACTTTTGTTTTAAATAGTTATTTTTTTAGGGCTGTCTCGGGGTCTTGAAATTGGGTCCAGTCTCTGTATTTTGAGTCTTACACCCTGAACTAAGGACTAAAAGCACAGAAAAGAGGAAGACAGGTGAGAGACATGGAAATAAGGACATGAACAAACACATTATAAGACAGACAGGAAAACTGACAGTCTGACTTGAACTAATCAGTTCAACTGAAACCAGGATTACACAGGATGAGAAACAGGACTCCACAAGGCCCAGGTCCCCAAAAGGAATGGGATGCTGGAAACAGACGGAGACTGGAGAACAGAGAGGGGAAGAACTGACCGACGGAGGAAACAGAGTAACAGGTCCGACGGCTCCTGGACTTCCAGCATGGAGAAGACAGAACCTCCACTAACCGGGCTGCAAAGTTTTTCTTTTTTACTTAAACAACATACCCCCCTCCAGTGAAGCACGAGCCTCCTCTTGTTTAAAATTTTCTTTCCTTGCGCCAGATTCATTCTGTTGTTTAGAACCATTTCTCCTCCAGCATCAACAACCAGTCCACACATCTGACTGCTGATTGGTCACATGCTGCTGCTATCAATCTGTAGCTGCCATCGAAGTCAGAATAAATAAATAAAAAATAGATGAATTAATATTAGGTTAAAAATATAGTTCAGAAATACACACATTTCTACTGACAATAGTTAATAATAGTTTAATATTAAAAGCAACATTAAATTTATTTCATGTATTTTCTTTGTTTGATATGGGGAACATATCTTAATTGAGATGGGAACCAAAGTTTGCTGCCGC
>JAPTYQ010000019.1:37241470-37256835 GCA_029814465.1 Ostorhinchus cyanosoma
TCAATCAATGTGAAGCACTTTGGGCTACAACTTTTTGTATGAAAGGTGCTATATAAATAAAGTTTATTATTATTATTTTTCAAATTTATCTATACTTTACTCATCCAGGAAATTCCCTTTGACAGGCAAAACCTCAGGGAGTCAATGTGGGGGAACTAATAATTTCACATAGAAAAGAATTTGACATGTAAAACACACAATGAATATAAAAAGCAACATCAAAAAAAGAAGAATAAACAGAGGTAAAGAAAATAGACCATACCGATAATATCTGTAAGTCACATCATCCACAAAGATTTTTAACTCATCCATTTGTTGGTTATAGATCCACAAAAGAAGAGGCAGAAAACACATTTCAACACTCCCAGTTTTGTTCACTCCAGTATTAATGCTCTGATATGTGTTTTTGTCGCTTCATTTGCAGCCTGTTTCTGGAAGTACTGTGTGTGAGACCGAAGCTGTGAAGGAGTGCTGCGAAATACTGCTGCAAAAGCCCAACATAGCCTTAATGATCACAACACCAGTACTCACACTGTATTTATTTTAGCAATATAGGACAAATACATAACGTATAAAATAAAGATGAGTTATGGTGCCATACAAAACTATAACCTACTGTGTAAATAATCAGTTCTTCCATGAAAATACTTGATGGTTGGAAATGTTGATGGTTCTTTACTGCAAAGATATATTATTATTATTATCCTAACAGGGACTTTGATTTCTGATAGCTTGTGTTTGTTGCTCTCTTGTGGCAGAAATGGGCATAACATTTGTTTTGTACAACTTCAAAATCAATCCATCACTGTTGTTGCATGTACTGCCCTGCATTTCACAAAATAAATGATATACATGTTGCTTGTTTTGGTTTGGTTTTAGGATGTTAAAGGGAGCAGTTAAACACTCTTAAAATTATGTATCAATGGTATAAAGTAAGGTTTGTTTAAAACGTTTAATGCTTATGTTGATTTCATGTCAACTTGAACCATTTTTATTCAAAAGACTGAATGTGCCTGAAAATATTAAAGGTGCTGTATGTAGGAATTATATTTCAACTAATCATAAAATGGCCTTGAGTGTCACCAGACATTAAGGAATGCTGTTCATTTCAAATACCGATATCACTGACAGTAGTAGTCCAGACAGAATATTTGCATATGAAAAGCTAAGGGTCAGGCCCTAAATGTTTATGTTGCCATTTTGTGTTTTGGTCTGATGCTCCGCCCATCACCTATCTACCAATCACCAAGTCAGTTTCAGAATCCAGGTTTCCAGTTCCACTGAGCTGCATCTGGAACATTTCAGAACACAAATGCCTGACATTGTTAAACCTAAAACATGTTGTCTTATTCACAAATACGTCATAACAAAGTGAAAAACAAAACAAGGGGATGTATTGGAGATACTTTTGAAAAATGAAGACGGCTGAAAGCGGAGAAGAATTTGAAGACTGACGCCGATTCTCCTGTGGTCTCCCCTGGCTTTCAGTTGCTCTTACCTGGGTGGTTAGACCGTGGGCCCAGGCTGTGGTGCGTTCTCCTGGACTGAGCTGTGGTCTCTTCTTCTGACACGGCCCTGGGTGAAGAGACCATGGCCCGGGGGCAGAGAGTATAACCGACGGTATAAGCACCAGTGTAGGACTCCTCGCTTGCCATGGAAGCTCCTTGTAGTGGACGCTCATGCTGGATCTGGCGACCCCTAGTCTGGGGGGAGCCAGAGGGGATACCACACTCTACTGTATTTTGAATGTGACTGCAGTATTAGTTTTGGCCACAATCCTACATATGGCACCTTTAAATAGAGTAAGAATGAGTAACATTACACTAACTTGAGCTTTAGTTTTTGTTTACCCAAACATCACATAGTCCTATACAGGGAGATTCTGCAGTAGCAGATAGGATGGCTGGGAATGTCCTATTTTTCCTTTTTATTTACTACACAGGTTTATGGCTACACAACACTGAAAGGCCCCGTCCCAAAGTTCCCCCTTGGCCCCTAGCACTCGTTTTGGAGTCCCCTTGTTTTTGAAGTGCACTTCGGACGGAGTCACAAGGGGTAGGGAAGTTCTACGGACGCAATGGGACACTGACATCAATAAGTGAGGTCGCGTATATGCGGAAGTTGACAGTAAATATAGCGGTACATGAATCCATATGATGACAGCCCAAAACTACACTATGGTTTTGCCTAATTCCCCAAATATAATTATCGGAATGAATTGCAAATAAAAAATGTTTAGACTAAGTCCTCAAAAATAATGTATGAAAATAATTTTTCAATTTATTTTTAGTTTTAACCATTTTAACTGTAACTAAACTAATCGTTGGCCTCATAGAAAAATCACCTAAGTCATACACTATATGGAAAAAAGTAGCAGGACACGTTGAATTCAGGTGTTTCTTTTCTAACAGGGCCTGGGATACAAAACAATAATGACTGATGTCATATAGTTTTATAATTGGGATAAATATCATTGTATTGGTTAAAATTGTTATCTTTGTTTCCAAAATGCCTCAGATGGTTTTTAATTAATTTCTCTCAACATTGATTAAAAAAAAATGTATTCCTGACTATGAGTGTAAGTGTTCTGCCTCTAAATTTCTAAAATATTTTTCGTGCTCTGACTATAAATAATCATTTTCTTTTTTTACTGTCTGAGAACTGCTTTATTTCACATGTCATTACTTCTGTTTCAATACTCTTATTAGAAGCAAAGAACAAAAGAAGTGTACATGCCAGACAAAACTTATGCCTCATTTGTGTTTTACAGTGTCCTGTAGGTGCCAACAAAAGTAAATAAAAACAGTCAATCAGTAAGTTATATGAATGGAAATGCATAAGATGAAACAAAGAAATTAACTGAAAAAGTAAAGTGACATGAAGAATAAACATCAAGAAGATAAGTGAAAAAATAAACAAATGTTAGTCAGCTGTAATTCAAAGTGATCTTGCTGCCTTACAACTAGAATACCAACTTAAAGATCCCAAACCCTTCCAACACCTCGCTACCTTGACCCCTGACTGCTAAATTAAATATCCCCACGATTGGACCATATCCAAATAATAATTTTTTACCACAACTAACCATCTACTTTCTTCACATCTCACTTAGGAAGAAAAACCTCCCATTAAACTTTAAGGAAATATTGATGTTTATGAATTATATGGCCAAAAATATTGGGATATGTCATGTCTACAGCTGTAAGATGTCCTGTTCATGCTGATTTTAGATATAAACATCAACATTAATAATCAATATGATAGCTATCCTAATATGAAAGTATATTATGACATTTGTCATTGTTTTGTAGTCCAGACCCCTGTTACAAAAGAAACATCTGAATTCAACGTGTCCCAATACTTTTGTCTATGTAGTGTATGATTTAGGCAATTATGCGATGAGGCTAATGAAAAATAAAATAAAAAAATGAATATCCTGTCACTGACTGATGGGATGCTGAGGAATGGAAAAAAAAATTGAAATGTGACAGGTTCTGCACAGCTGCAGTAACAGGAGAACTGCTGCTTATTATTTTAACTGGATCCTTTCAAAGTGACGCCGCTGAGTCAGAGGCTCAGTCTGAATAGAAGAGTGGATGTGAACAGACCTGAATCACACAGAAAGCATGAGAAAGGCGGGAGGTTTCAGAGAAAGCAGAATGAACATGACCCTGGGTATTAAAGAAGCATCAAACAAAGTGCTTCCTGTTCTGACTTTGTTTTCAGTCATAAACGTTTGTGCTATTTGAAATGTTTAGATCAGGGATGTCAAACCTATTTTAGTTCAGGCTCCACATTCAGCCCAATATGATCTGAAGTGGGCTGGACCAGTAAAATAATAACAGTGAAAAAAAAAAGTTAAATTGCATTATGAAAGTGTTTACATCTACAAAGTTTCCTAAATGTCCGACCAACATGAACAACCTGGAATTACTTAAGGAAAATAATTTGAATTTTAACAATATTCTGCCTCAGTTTATCATTTACACATGTGCATTAAAACTTACTCATCACAGTAGATTTACAAATACACAAAACACTACTAATTAAATTACACTGACTTCTCTTCAGACATTTCAGGTTGTTCATATTTGTTCAGGTTATTTAAAAGGATTTAAAGGATAGTGTGTAAATGTTGGCATTTTTGTGGAATTTTATTCTTTACACTAAAACAAAGACAACATTTTGTAGATGTATTTTACTGGTCTGACCCACTTGAGATTGAATAGGTCTGAATGTGGAACTTGAACTAAAGAGATTTTTGCACCATTGATTGTTAATGTGTTGAGTGTAATTTTTGAGTTTTAAAAATTCATCCCACTGGCTGGATTGGATGCTTTGGTGGGCCACTTTTGGCCCACAGGCTGCATGTTTGATACCTATAGTTTGGAAAATACATTTGGATGTGCTGGCAGAATATTTCTGTGTTTCCAATAATGGGCGCTTTCAGGATAAATACCGCTACCCAGTGCCAAGTCCAACACTAAAACAGTCATCGTTTTCTGGTACTCTTGTTTAATTGTGAGTGCCAGTAAGAGGCCAGAGGAAAAGACAATAATGAAGAAGTGGAAAGATTTCAGCAGGTCAAATGTACAATATGTAAAAAAAAAAAAAAAAAAAAAAAAGGTTATGAGCTGCTAAAGTAGCTGTTCTTCTACTGAAATTCCAAACCACTGTGCAGTAGACATATTCACAGATAAACTGGTACTCAAACACCTGCCATTTTGCCCATCTACATGAAAAATACATTTTTGTACGACATTTTTCTAAGTATATATTACAGTTTTTTATTTTTGGCCCATGACATCAATTCTGATTGAAGACTGTAGGAGGTGAAAGCAGAGAAAAAGGGTTAATTCTGTTGCTCTCCCCTCTGTCTAAATCAAAAGATTAAATAAAAGGATAAATGAAACTCAGCCAAAGAGTAGAGCTCTCAATTCTGGTGGTTGGTAACTACAGCTGTCAGTCATCTATTTAACCCTCCCACTTGTCTCAAAACACCTCTGAGCAGCTGACCCTCCCATGAGAGAAGAGATGAGGTTAATGGGTTTGGAGTAAATTCATTTACACTGAAGCGGGTATTAAAAATGGGTGAGAGAGCACAGGTTAGGGTACTTATGGATTTCTTAAAGACCACAGAGATATATGATAGGATTTGAGGGACACTGGGGGTTTATTGTGGAGAACAGATGAAAAGTGCATGAGAACAAAGGTGTGTATGTGTGAATGGATGCAGGTTTATGTTATTTTTATTTATGATTTATTACTTATATTATGGGGATAAAGAATGTAAATCGATTGTCTGATCCACACTTCGGAGCAAAAGGTGGCGGTAACGCACCATTAAGGTGGATGCCAACCGCCTTAAAATACAAAGAACAAGAAGAAGAAGAAGACCCCTCCCATCACAGAGCACATAGTCCACAGAAGGGGATGGAAGTCTTCATCACTACAGTCTTATGATATAGAGAGGAACACCTACATTTGACTTCTTCTTAGAGACTACAAACCCCTCCCATACACTTCGGTTTACATTTATCAAGGAAAATCAATTCCCACATTTTATTTTATACTCACTACCCATCCAAAATCAGGCTCCTCCTTGGATTTAACTGAGTAAATGCATGAAATCCTTCCATTGGACAATTACTGCAGTGATTAATATGTTTCACATGCAACAAGTTCTTTAAGCCAATGACTGATGCAGTGAGTAGACTGTCATTCCTGAAACAACCATCACAGAGCATAAAGACTGGACTGTGTGAAGGACCTGTGGTCTGATGAGTCCAGTTTGACCCTGTTCCAGAGTGATGCATGCATCATGGTGAGAGGAGAGGAGGATGGAGTTCTTTAGAGTCTAAGCCTATGGGGCCAGTATTATGGTCTGGGGTTGGTTCAGTTGGTCGGTTCTAGGTTCAGTGACATTATGTGTTCATAAAAGGTCAGTTGAACCTGAATAAACTGGAGGACCAGGACTGAACATTGGTGGATATTATTCTTCACTGAGGAGAAAAGGGCATATTCCAAGATGACAATATCAGGATGCATCAGGCTCACACTGGGAAAGAGTGGTTTAGTAGTATAAGGCATCATTGTCACATATGGATTGACCACCACAGAGTCCAGACCTGAACCTCAGAGTCTGGACCAAAAGTACAGAGTCCAGATCTGAACCACATGGAGAATCTTTAGGATGCAATGGAGAATACTGTATACAGTGCTCTGACTCTCCCATCATCCATACAAGATGAACTCTGGATAGAAATATATGTTTTGACATGTATTGTGACATTGCACCAATGATGTCACAGTGAACGCATCCTAAATCCAAAGGCGATCCAACAAAATATTGTGTCTTTATTTTTGACAGGACAGTGTATAAAATTGGCTGTTATCTGTTTCAGTTCAGGCCATGCTTCAGGCAGACTGTGGCTTCATGAGATAAATCCATAGGAAATGAGCTAGCATGGCACTCCCGATAACAGTGACACACACATAGTGTAATTTTTTATAAAACTGTTTTCCATAAGATGTCACACATCAGTGAAATATGATTGGTGAAAAACAGGCAATTCCATAGTCTAAACAGGGAATAAGCAACACAAGTCTAAATATGATTATGTTAACAACAACATAATGAGTCCACCTAAGTATAATATACCTAGTCTAATGTTCCCAAGGTGAGGAAGTTAAAACAAGTCACTATCTGTGGCTGAGTGTGACAGATGAAACGGGTGGATGTGAGCAGAGGGTGGGGTCACCGTCCAGACCAGAACCAAACTCCTTCACACACTAACAGCAGAACGTGAAAAGAGCAAAGATGGATTTTCACATCAGAGGTGAGTCTAATATTAAACTTGGATTGTACATGGATTTTGTCATTTTATTGTTGTTATTATACTGTTTGTACAAACTCTAAATTGTAAAAGAAAAGAATCAGTCGCATTGTATTTATATAGCTCCATATCCGAACAAAAGTTTTCTGTTGACACAACATTTAGAGCTGGTCTAAACCAAACTCTTAAACCAATTCACAGACACACACATAGTTTCCTTCCATTGTCATTAAGTGACAATGGAAGGAAAAACTACCTTTAACAGGCAGACACCTGGAGCAGACCCCAACTGACATGATCAGTTAAAGGATAAAAAAAGGAAAAGATAAAACTCCGAGTTACAACTACAAACTACAAAAATGATTATTCCCAACATAAAAATGATCAGTATCTACATATATAGTGCATGTTAGGCTTCTAGACTGAAAATACTAACCCTATAGAGACTAACTAAAAATAATATGTCCCACCTACATAGTTCCCTGGATGTTCAAATCCAGCTCTATTTATGTTTAATCATTTAACCCCTTTTCTCTGTATGCATGCATTGCCATATGTCATTAAATTTAATATTATCTTTTGCATTTTTCAGTGAAAATTGGGTATTTTTCTATGTTTCATATTCTGACCTTTAGGTGTTATCAAATCAAAACCAATTAAATTGAAGAAAACATGACTTTTTCAGCCAAATATGTCATTAACTGAACAAATAAACAAGTGTCAACCACTGTTACTGGTCAACCTCTATGGGTTTTACTGGTCACTCAATGTCGTAGAATGTAATGGTGTTTACATGTTCACTACAGACATCATGGATGCATAAAAAAGACATCTGAGACTGAGACTTTGGGTTTATAAGGGTTAATCCTTGAACAAAATCACTTCTCTGTCATTGAATGTAACACGATTTAGCATTTTAATTTCATTACTATGTTCACTTTTGGAAATTGTGTTTACATTTGCAGCTATTAAAATGTTTGATTCAGTCATGACCCCTGCAGGTTTGAGGAAGCCCAGTTTAGGACTTTTCAAGATATTTTTCCACATGTCTTTGGTCAAATTTCAGACCTTCTATTCACATAAATAACAGTCATCAGGCCTCGTTGTTATTGACTTGAACCAGTCTTAACCCGCTTTCAGTCCAGCTAACTTTACATTTTCATTTATCCATGATAATGTTTGTGTCGCTAACATTCATACCTCATCCAAATAAACAGTAGAAGTTTTATAAGTTTTAAATTTGACATCAAGTTAGCCATCTAGCTTCATAACTACAGCAGGTTTATGAAACGAGCACAGGACAAATAAAACTAATTACAGGTATTGCATACCATTATGAAATGTTAACAAATTAGAAACAAACTAAAATACTGTAACTGGCAAAGTGGATCTACCTGCAGTAAATGACACTAATTAGCATATTACCTCAGCCGATAAACTTAAGTGAACACCACCAGGTTCAGCAAAACAACTAAAATAAAACCCACTGATAGCCAAATTTGTACTATTACCTTACTTTACAAACTCCATAGTTTGTAGTTATAGTGGGTAAATCTCAACAACTGGCAAAGTCAAGCAAGCAAAATGTCAGACCACAGCTGAAGATCGAACATAATGGTTGTATAAGATATACATTTATACAAACACTAACGCATACCAAAGAAAACAGAATTCACAACATAATTGTCCACTAATACAGGAAATACACTTCATAATTTGAAAGATGACAATATCTTAATAACTTACTGCTGGAGTTCCTAGATCAGCAGCAATAGAAACAAATGGGTTCCAGTGCCGCCATACTCAATGTTTGGAACTATCAGCTCCCCATACATCCACACTAAAAATATACATAAACACAATAAAAGTCAGTACTAAAGAGAAACTTAAAACTGATAAGAAAACATAAATAAAATGCCATGATTATTTTAAAAGGTGCTAAAAAAGTATAACAACAATGTTCCTTAAAAGCATCTCAAAGCCAAACCCAATTCAATCAATTAGAAAAACAACTGCACCCACATTTGTCCTTTTCCCATTCATTTAAAATGACTTTGAATGTCATTTTTAGAGACCAATTCAGATATGGTTTGTAATCAGACCAAGTACTGTTGTGTTGTCAGCAAGTATGATGATATGACTGGAAGAATGGCAGGCAGAACAGTTGTGTGTAAACAGAATGTATAGTACTGTACTAAGCACACATCCCTGGGGGGGTGGATGAGGAAAATTTGCCCACTTTAACACACTGCGTGAGATAATACTAAGCCGTTTGAGAGAGCTTTAAGCCGCTGTGTCTGTGCGCGACACCACTGTCAACCCATTCCCATGAATGACTCAAATGACCCCCCTGAACATGAAGAGTGGTTATTGTATGAGGTCCATTGTGTCTTAGTTAATCTTGTGTTTCCTGCTGTGTCCTTATCTCCCTCTGTACAGGCTCTTTGTGGATGTTCCTTGTCCTTCTCACATCCCCTCGCCTTACCTGTAACACACTGTGCCCAGTGAGCTGCAGGTGCCATCATTCAGGTGCTGTGAAGTGCATTGGCATCATGATCACTGATATACCAAAGCAGTTGCCCAACAAAACATACACGCTGCAGCTCGACGACACAAAAATGAATACAATACATGAGCAGAGCCTGGCCAACCTTGATCTTATGCTGCGCTTTAGTCTGACTCGCAGCCCTCTATACACTATCCACCCACTGGCCTTCCATGTGGTTCCAAAGCTCAAGTCTGTGAAGTTATCATCCAACAGTCTGTCAACAATTCCTGCTCGAGTTTTTACTCCACTGACGGACCTGGAGCAGCTTCATTTAGATGGAAACCAGTTGAAGACCCTTGCTCCAGATATGCTGGAGGGTCTTACTGGACTGAAAGAACTGGATCTGAGTCGCAACAAACTGTCTAGTCCCGCCTCTGATATATTCGATGGACTGGGCAACCTCACCTTTTTGAACCTGGGCAGAAACGGTATTAAAAAGCTCCCACGTACCATCTTTCAGTCTTTGACTCAACTTCGCCAGCTCTCAGTGTATTACAATGAACTAGAAACACTTGAACCTGGGATATTTGATACTCTTGTTAACCTTGAGGTACTCAAAATCCACCAAAACCATATTACCAGCCTTCCTCCTGAGGTGTTTTGGTCACTGAGGAAGCTAAAGAATCTCACACTGTCTGCAAACCGACTTCAAGCCATCCCACAAAAGTGCTTCTATCACATGCCCAAGCTGATACAGCTCACTCTGTACAAAAATCCCCTGTTATCTCTACCGGAACAGCTGATGGGTCACATGCCTGATATGCGAGAATTCTATCTGTTCGAAACCAATCTCACCACGGTTCCTGGAAATTTTTTTGCTAACATGTCTGGCTTGCATATGCTTAATTTCCATTTAAACCAAAAGCTTAGGGAGTTACCTTCTGAGCTTTTCTGCTGTTTCCCAAACCTCCAAAAGCTTTCACTGAGGTCCAATGACCTTGAGTACCTACCACCACATGTGTTTTCTAAGCTAACCACTCTGAACATACTGCTTCTCAATGGCAATAAGCTGAAAAACCTACCTGAAAATATCTTTCAGGGCCTTCAGGCACTATCAATGCTTGATTTGAAGAATAACACACTGAAAACTCTTTCAGGGGATATTTTCTTGTCAAATACAGGTTTGAATGTTCTTAAACTAAGTGAAAACCCCTGGGACTGCACTTGTAGTATCCGAGGTATGGCAAGTTGGGTAAAACTTAATCAGCATCTAGTGCTTGATAGAGAGGATGTGTATTGTCACAGTCCAGTCTACCAAATGCTTCGACCACTCCATTCTCTACAGGATTCAGAGTTCAACAGTTGTGATGCTTCAACAGTCAAAATTGATTTTCGTTCGCATAAAGACTTTCATGAGACAACTCAGCCATTTCGTACCTTTATTACAAAACCACTGACAACTACAACAGCAGCAATAGCTCAAACAAGTAATCAACAAGATGCAGTTCCAACGACCGTCGCTCCTACGAAACCAACCACATCTCATGTCCCATCATTGTCGACATCTCTCCACACTCAAACCACTGCTGGACCCACTGGGGAGTTGCTTTTCAACACTGAGAGTCCCTTAGATTTTCACGTATCGCCTCCTTTCTATGGTAAAGTGGTGCTTGAACAGGGGCCTGAGTTTGTTCACCACACCCTTCATGGGGGCTGGGTCTGTGTGTGGTTTCTGCGCTCAGATGCAGCCTTGGCAGCGTTGCTCATGTTTTGTCACATCCTGTTTGTGATCGCAGGCTTGTGTCTCATTCTTGCTGCCTTGTATGGCATGTATCGCCTCAACAACACAATGGATAACTTAATGGCTGAATGTGCAAAAATTCAAGAATAACAAAGCGTGTTATCAGTGCCAAGCTGCACTGCAGACCAAGATAAACTGTTCTTTTCCAGAAGTCGCAGTTTTAATAAGATTATTGGGCGTAACTTCTGCGTTGAGTCATGTTTCCTAGCACTGTGGAAGTTGGGAGTATTGGACAGTAAAATCAAGAAATTTTAACCTCTATATGATAACACAGTATGTCAAGTTCCAGAAACAGTTATTCTGATAAGTCAACGACAGTTGCAATTTTCTTCATAAAATTTACATATAATTAAGACTGAGCTAATATAATACGACACAACTAAATCCTTATATTGACATAAATCATAACAAAAAATTTTCATGTCTTTACTCTGAAGGTTTGGGAATTAAACGTAAACCCCGAAACTATGGATGAAAATGGTGTATATGTTTGGGGTTTAGTTGTTTTGTTTTTTTGTCTTTAACTGTCCAATGGTTAAATGCTGTGCGTTTTTTTTTAGATGTGTCCGCTCATTTGTATAAGAAGTGATGTTCCTGTTGTGGTGAAAACTCTCAGGACAAGCCTGATGGATTGTCATAACACAAACACTGAAATTTACACAAACATTCACTTTATTGTAAAGATGATATGATTTGAGGGTGAAAGGCATAGGTCAAAGGTCAATGTTGATGTTTAAAAATGTAAAGGTATTGAGTCATTTTACAGTCGAACAGTCAACAATCGAACTGTCTGTCAGGGAAAAAATCTACTTCATTTAATAAGCCTAAACTCCAAAAGTGCAATTCAGCAGACAAGTAAATTGTCATATAGACCTGCCAATCAAAGCCTTACATGGCAGACATCTGAGATCTGATAAATAAAGAAAAATCTGAAGATGGACTAGATCACTTATTTAAGGAGCATGAAACGGGTGAGAAATTCATTGTAAGTCCCTCCAAACTGAAGCTTTTTGGAGCTACCTCCAGTGGCTTTCAGTGATATTACAAGTTTGAGATACTTCCAGATTGGCTTCGTTTTGGAACCAAGATCCTTAAACCTTGCCCTAATTGTAAATTGCTGGTACTTAAAAGTACATTAACAGGATTTGATGCAAAAATAGCAGATGCATCTGACGGAACTTATGGTCATCGTTATAAGGTCTCATGTTTGTGCACCTTAGTGCTAAGTACAATGTCTGTCTAATTTTAATGTCTCTTTCCTACTTTGAAGCTCTGTCACTGGTTAAACTTAGTACTTTTTCTTTGGCTAAAGTACATTTTCACCAAAGTTTTTTGTACATGTTCATGTATTACAGCTGTTATTTTTATTTTTTTTAGTGTATATATATTTTCTTTTTTAAAAGGAATCTTGCAGGATATGTAATGCTGTATTTTTGAAGCAGAAACATGTTAATGCAGGCAATAGTATACTTAATGTCAATAAAAATGCATGTGTCAGAACTATATGCATATTTGGAGCTACATTAAATGAATTGGTTTGGGGTTACCTTCATATTAAAAAAGGGAAGCATTGGTCATTAGAGAATTAATTGTTCATAAATTGTGATCAATTTAACAGGTTTATTCAGTCACTATATACAGGAAAGTGTCATCATTCAATATCGGGTGTGTCCTCCTCTGGCTTCCAAACAAGCCGTGCAGCGACGACACATGGAATTAAGTCTCATGATCCTATCCTGAGGGATCCAATCACTCTGACTGATTGTACTGTGATGCCAGCGCACCATGGTTCAGACCTGCGCGTAACATGCCAGTGGTAATTGTAAGTATTGGCATTTTGAGCCTGCAAAAACTTTTCAGTGTCTTCTTTGCTGCCTTTATATCGGCTATTGACCACACCTAAAGTTACCAGTCAAGTGTGACTCTGTACAAGAGAATTGATTCAATGTCTTACATTTAGTGATTAGTCCAAAAGCTGACGTTGTGTGCATCGGAAATGAAAAAAATACAGCTGTTAACTGTGTTACTCGTCTCGTGAGGAACATATACTAAATAGGCACCTGAGCAAATCATTCTGTGGAAATTACACCACATGTTTGGACCATGCGCTTTTAATGGCACTTAGTATATTAAGTATAAATTGTGTCCCTCTAGTGGGCAAAGGTTAACCCTACATCCTACACCATCTTGGTAGAGTAAAGGGTTAAACTCTACAACTTAAAAGTATCTTATCTGACATGAAACAAATATCAAAATGTTTCAGGGGGAAAGGAGTGTATTTTTAAGTTTCACACCAGCTGTTCATGAAGTTGTTTATTTTTCTAAGATATGGACATGGAAATGTTTTAGAGATTTTTATTCATACTGAAAATACCAACAAATACCAACATTTGGATTATAGTTTCATTTTTATTTTTGTTTCAAAAAAGCTTTAAAAAAATACTTTTTTCATCTATATTTGCATAAATGTAAAATGGGGTCCAGTTTGATCTGAACAGTTGTATAATATTTCAGACACCTCTTAATAATTTCATTGTGGACTTTTTTTTGGTTTTGTTTTGTTTCTGTCTTTCTTGTAAGGTATTTGTTTTGCTTGTAGATGATAATCACAGCAAGATCAAATGCCTTCAAGCCAGGTCATGGTGATGTTATTCCTGCCTCTCCCCTCAGTAATTACATGCTGCATATTTAACATCTGTTATCTATTTACACCAGTATGATGAAAACACAATCCTCACTGTGTGAATGTAAGAGTCTTGAATAGTCTTGGGATAATAAAGTGATGATTATCTGAAATTTTTTTGGCTTCTTTACTTGGTTGGTCAAGATGGCTCCATTGAACATAACAGGATCATTAGATGGATGAAATAAATCTGTATTTTAGTTAATACATGTTGGAAGTTAAAGTCTACAGCTCAGGGGACACATTCAAACTAATTTGATCTGCCCGGACCAGTAAATGGCACAATAACTTATAAATAGTAATCCAGATTTTTCTCTTTTAGTTTGAAAAAAATTGGTTAAATTAGATTAAGAAAATGTCAGTAACATGGACAACCACATACAATCTGAAATGTCTTAAGAAAAATAAGTCCAATTTACTAATATAACATTCTAACTCCAAATTTGACCTTGGATTCATGCGAAAAAAGGACAAGTGCAAAACATTATGCCTCTGGTTGTCATTTACATACGTTCATCACAACTTACAGATCACAGTCAATCTACAAATACAAAAAATATTTAGTAACAGGCAGAAGAGGATCCCATTTGTGAAAGGAGAGTTTGTAAATGTAAACAGTTTCATCATGTAATTTGTCTGTGAAAAAACTGTAGTTGTCATCATTTATAGATTTTTTCCATCATCCACTTTCCCATCATATTGAGCTGTAGTTGACCCCTTGATTGTGAATATCTTAAGTATAATTTTTGCATTTCACAAATTCATCTCTTGGGTCGTATTGGACCCTTTGATGGTCCAGTTTTGGTCCACAGGCCCTATGTTTGACACCCCTGATCTATGGCCTACTGTAGAGTATAAGAGAACTCCAGCAACCAACCCATTTCTGCTTTCTGAGGATGTTTTCTTGATTTCCGTGCTCTCCTTAAACAGGAATGAAGGAAATTTGGGCTTCCCAAAAACTTATCACAAATCAGACAGTAGGAAGTTTGGACCATTACCTTTGCCTTCAAAACAGGATGTTCACATTCAGTTATCTTTCATAAGGTCAAAGATTTATGGAGCATATATTTTATGATGACAGTTTATTTTGTAGGACAGTGCAACTGCTACGTATAATTTCACAAGCTTCCATTACAAAACAAAACCGCAACAATGTGCACTTAGCAGTTATGGTTCCTTTTTTTAGGGGGAACATCTAAAATAACTCAAACCCCATGTGTCCTACTGTATGGAAAATCACCATCCGACTGATAGTGTCTTTGAACATAGTTTGACTGCCACTCAAACAAGTGTGTTTGGAAGCTTTTTAAACCTTCACAATATGACAGCGGATACCACAAATTCTACGAGAAGTGATTGGACTATAAAGCAAACAGCAAACAAAAGAGAATGAATTGGTGAACAGCACCCAAGTTCATTGCTATGGCAACGGGTGATTAGGCCTTTCCAGTACACTGAGCTCACACAACAGTGGGCATAAACCACCA
This sequence comes from Ostorhinchus cyanosoma, assembly GCA_029814465.1. NCBI lineage: Eukaryota > Metazoa > Chordata > Actinopteri > Kurtiformes > Apogonidae > Ostorhinchus > Ostorhinchus cyanosoma. The sequence continues at coordinate 37,256,766 of JAPTYQ010000019.1, forward strand.
CACACACACACACACACACACACACACACACACACACACACACACACACACACACACACACACACACACA
>JAPTYQ010000019.1:37257371-37279200 GCA_029814465.1 Ostorhinchus cyanosoma
GAAAGAAAGAAAGAAAGAAAGAAAGAAAGAAAGAAAGAAAGAAAGAAAGAAAGAAAGAAAGAAAGAAAGAAAAGATGTACTGCCATATTACTATTTTCCTGATTTTTATCTGCTGGTCCCTAAAAGTGTGACTCTAAAGGAGTAGGTTTCATCCATCACAAAGGTCTCCATGTTTACAGATATTCTACATATTAAAATTTAAATAATAATCACTTCTAAAACCAAACTTTAGTTTAAAATGTAATGTTGTATGTATAAATTTTATGTTAAGCCTGGGTCACATGACCAGAGCAGAGAAAGGAGCGCCACTAAAGCATTATGGGTAACAGCCAAAATCAAAGTCAGCAAAAATCATAGACATAAAAGAGACATAGGATGTCTCCTTTACAAAGCATAGCGCAATGTATACCAATGTATATGGTGAAAATTATAAAACAGGACAATTATCTGTATATTAACACTCATGACATTAAGACTGATGCACATATACATGTAAATCAACACAAAAGTTAATTTATTTACAAAAAGTAACCGAAAAACCAGCTTGAGTTTTTGCTATAGTGTCCATTCTGACTAATTACTTGTTTGATGTCAGTTCTATGATAAAGGTATATGAAAGCACAGTTCCCACCTCTTTTGCTAAACCTATGGTGCAAAGACAATGAAACATTGCTTCTATAAGTAGAACTTTTTTCTGACTTCAATCAGATGCATTTGCTGCGATTCTAATACGGGACCTGTCTACTACCTGGCATTATGTTTAGAGGCTTTCATAATTATGAACTTAAGGTCTTCATGGTGTCTTAAGACATGCAAGAGTATTTTTAAACGAGACAAAAAGAAAATCCTGTCAGTGTTAAAAAGCATGATTTGGCCTGTCTTCCTTTATTGAACAGTGTAGCTGCAGCCTGTGTCAGCAACAATAACAGACTGGGAACGATTGTATGATTAATAATGGATATGGATGCACAGATATATCAGTTAATATTAACATTAGCTATCAGCGAGTGAGAACAGCATTAATTGACAAACGGCATTAACTGTTCTCTCACAAAATTTGTACGATGGAATTTGATACAGTCCTATGTAAAGGTTTGAGGCCTCAAGTAGGTTTGTTGTTTTAGCATGAGTATTAGAATCAGAATTAAAATCAGAAACAGAATCAGAATTCTTTATCAACCCCAGAGGGAAATTATTGTATGTTCCAGTGACACCACTCTAGTATAATAAAAACAAGCAGGAACGAAATTATCAATAAAACAGAGAAAGCCCTGCAATGAACTGGTGACATGTCCAGGATGTACCCTGCCTTCGCTCATACAGTAAGTAAATGGAATAAGCTACTGCGACCCTGTGACCCTAATGAGGATAAAGTGGGCACAGAAAATGAATGAATGAACAACAGAAAAAGAAAAAAAGATGTGTGTGTGTGTGTGTGTGTGTGTGTGTGTGTGTGTGTGTGTGTGTGTGTGTGTGTATATATGATAAGTAAAAGAAATATATATAAATAAGTGTGCAGACATTTTATTGTGTGTAATTATAATTATTTGGTTGAAAAAGGGAATTAAACAGTCTGACGTCCACAGGATGGAATGGTTTCCTGTGTGGTTAAGTGGTGCATTTGGGTGGAATCAGTCTATTGTCCACTGTCCAGTATTGTCCTGTCTTGGACAACATTGTCCTCTCTGACACCACAACCAGAGGGTCCAGTTCCATCCCAGTGTCAATGTCCTTGGATCAGCTTGTTGAGTCTGTTGGTATCGGCGAACCTCTGCCATCCCAGCATGTTACAGCATAGAGGATGGCAGTGGCCACCACAGACTCAGAAGATCCTGTCATGATCCTATATTATGATACTTTATAATGTAAAGGCCACATTTCTCTGTAACAGGACATGACTCAAATATAGAACAGCATTAAAACCAAGAATTTCAGAAACAAAAGAAAGAAGTATGTAGTACTTAGTGTGACGTTCCTTGTACTTAACAAATCTTAAACTTCTTCTCTTTTTTGTTATATTTCCATACAAAGACTGAAAAATAGATATTATACTAATTAGAACCAAGTAAAAACAACACAGTAGCCTAAAAATGTCTGCACAGTACTAAATGTGAGCTAATTAGGATCATTCTAAGAATGACTTTATCGTTCAACTGATGACATTAAAGCGATATTTCTGTCCTTAGATCTACTGTGAAACTGCATCTAAGCTAATAATTCAATTGCAGGATTTAAAAGAGAAAACAAGCAGAGTAGTGATATTTTGCATTTTGTTTCTGAAAGGCCTGGTTGTTTTAACCCTTAATGATTCACAACTATTTTTGTCACATCCTCTAAATTATTGTTTTTTTTATGTTTGTTTGTTGTGATTTATAAGTGATTTATCAACCTTTATTATAATATCATCCTCTGCATTTTGCATTTGCAGGGAAAATTAGGTATTTTCTTACATTTACTTTAGGTACATCATCATGTATATGTTCATAAAAGCTCATAATAAATTCAAAGGTTATTAGATCAAATCAGAAAAAAAAATAAGGAAAAGTGACTTTTTCAGCATAATCTATCATAACATTGGAAACAATCTAAATCTTACCAAGTGTTTTTTTTTTTCATTTCTTGTCAAAATATCATAAAATAAGACATAATCTCCTAAAGAATAACTTTTCAGTGAAATATAAGAACGCAGACGATAGATCTTGAAAATCTTATTGCAAGAAATCTTACCTTGATAATTTTCACTTGTTCTATTGCAGATTTTTTTTCTTAATTCAAGATTTCTTTTTGCTTTATAAAGCAAAGTGCAAGTCTGATGAGATATTTTGACTAGAAATGAGAAAAATACAATTGTAACATCTTAATTTTGTCCAGTGTTAACTGAACATAAACTCAGTGTATCCATCCACTGTCATTGATCCAATTCCATGGGTTTTACTGGTGAATCAATGTTGTAGAAGATGACAGCGTTTCCATGGTAACTATGGAGCCTCTGACTGTCCAAATGGGTCATATCTGATGACCATGAAAACATGACAAATTGTATTTTGCACCAATTATTTTCATGTATTGATAGGATTAGTGGATCAATAATCATTAAATATTGTAGATCAGAAGTGGATGTTTGGGTATTTATGGGTTCAAGTACAATCAACTACAAATAACTGCAACAATCCTCTAAAAGTAGGAAAAAACTGAATATGCCAAAGGGTTATTTCCTCTCAGAAACACATGTTTTCTGTTCAACTTAAGTGCAAGGCACCCGTCTGTGTTGTATACGTTAACTCCACCCTCACTATCTGTTGCTTGTGGTGTGGAGGCGAATGTTAGAAAGCTACAGATGGATTTATTTACAGTCACACAGGAATGTTAAAACCAAGAGTACAGAGTACACACTGCTTAACCCTCCCTTGGTTGGTTGATTTATTGATGTGTACAACATTCCACATTTTAGGAGAAAGGTTGTATTGCATCAAATTCAGAATAACCCACAAATTCCTTTCATTTAAACGTGTACACCCAAAACATTCAGTTTTCTTAGATCATTTGTTGTGCCTCTTGTAACTGATGTTAATCACATACTTCATGTGGAACACAAGGATTATAACGACTAGACAATTCAAGTTTTTAATTCAAATGTTACACTGAACACAAGTTTGTTGCTGGTGTCATGGTTGTTGTAATTGTGGAAGTCCAGGATTACCAAAAGAGCCAAACATAGGCTTATCAGCACTCTGAAACCTCATGCTGAAGATATGCAAAGCTTATATTTTACACACACCCTCACACGTGAAAATTCCCACGAACAAAAACAAAAGCCATAGAATACAGAGGTCACCTCATTTCCAGTAAACGACACAGAACAACACAGGAAATCATTCCTGCCTGTTTAACTCCGCCTTATAACTACATAAATACAATTACACAGAACTATATTTTTTGCACACTTTTTATGTATATTCCTGTAATTATCATATTGATAATGTCGAGTCTAGTACATATATATGGGATATTATTTGGGATTCATAAAGTATTCTGATTCTGATTTGGGACTCGTGTAATTTACTGAAGGACTGTAACATGTGCACCTATAAACTTGAAAACATATGGATCCAATGAAGCAAAGATCACAAACCTACAACATACACACATCCCTTCAATACAAATCCAGTCCAGAGACTTAGTGTGGAACCAGAGGGTGGGGCTTCAGTTGCCTGATCCCTCACCACCATGTCTGTGAAACAGTGCACACGAGTGTGAGAAAACAGAGGACAGAGGACAACCGGACAGTGAGTGTCACTGACCTTGTTAGCAGACATCCAGCTAGATGTGGTGAGCTAAGAGCAACAACAAAAAATTTGATTGATGAGGGGATCAGTGAGGGATGACGAAGAGCAGGAAAATGTGATGGTGTGAGAGACCGTGCTGGAAACTTTTGTTTTTTGGGGGGGGTTTTGCAGAGGATTTGTTCAGCTGAGGAGGAAGGGAGGACATAAAAGACCGCCTCAAAAACTCACTGTCTCTCCATCAAACATCAGCTACTACTGGAGGTAAGTTCTACTAATGGTACAGTATAATGGGGCAGATTAAAGAAGAATAGCAATGTATTTTTAAGTCAATCATTTGGCAAAAACAAATCTAACAGTAGGTTCAGAAGGTTAAATCAGAGCATGTTTGATTACACACGCAAGTGAAAGAAGCTTAATGCACCTAAAGTGCAAAAGTACTGTTGATTAATAGTCAATTAATCTGTCTGGTAGTACATTTATTTATTTATTTATTGGTTTATGTAACAGGGACATTGTACATTAATTTAAATTGCTCTAAATGCACCAGAGTCAGCCTAATAGCTATTTTTCCTCTGCAGTCCCTGGACAGATGTTGAATAACCCTAAAAGGTGACCTGAGGGTAATATTATATTACCAGTAAATCATGTTAAATAATGTACAAAGTAACACCTTGGTTGACATCAACACCATAAGTAAATGATAACACTGTTTGTTGATTCTTGTTACTGCCATTTGCTATTAATTAAAAGAAATAATGTAGAATTAAACCTTGGTTCATATGAATGCTATTTACAAATGATTTCTATTAGTATTAAGTATTAAATTACTGTTATTTAATTCAATTGATACTTATTATGACCTTACCTGTTAGATAATGTAAACAATGTAGTAATAAACCTTAGTTAATATGAATTCCATTATACATGGCTATTTGACATATTAACTAACTATTAAATAACTGTTACTTAAGACTAATTACTGTAGTAACTAAAATTAATGTACTGTTTTCCAACGTCGCTAGTTTACTCTTTTCGTGACAGAAAGTGCTTATCCTTCAGCTGAGGCAAAAGGGGAAAAAAATGAAAGCAATTAATGGTGAACTGCAAATGCTTTAGCCATTACACTGGTACATTACTGCAGGCCATGTCAATTTGTCTCAAAGAGAAAGAGCAGACAGTGGTTTTGGTTGGCCTGGGACACTATAATATACTGTATACCAGAGGGGAAATGCGCTTTAGGCTTGTCAGCCTTTTAAACAGGAACAGTATTTAATTCATACTTTTGAGTACAAACAGTGTGGTTAATGTAAAAAAAAAAAAATTACAATTTCAAAAGTTCCTCGTTGCTGACAGTGCTGTTTGTTGACTCAGATTTTCAACCGACATCCATAGAGAGGATGGGGAACAGTACTGCAAAGTATTTCTCAAGAGTTATGTGACTTTAGGTTCACTGAGGGTTATGTCATTTCCGTGACTTAAATGTGAACTCTGACTCATCACTTTCACAGCGGTAAAGAAAAGAGAAGCAGATACACTCTAATAACGAAATCACATGGGTTACAAAACAAAATACAACAAAAAGTATTCAGAAAGAAAGTTTTAACTAACATTATTGTCATCATAGGGGATAAAGATATTGATGAGTTTGTTGAGTGAATAACAGATAGGTTTATATTTGACACCTCCCCTGTTATAAGACTAACCCGAGCTTATCTTAGGGTTGTGGTTCCAAGCAAAGACTGGATGTTAACAGGTGAAAGTTAAAATACTATTATAAGTAATAGCCAGGCATGAAACACAGATGAAGAGGATGGGTTTTGATGTAGTTCAAATGCTTTGAAAATAATGAAAGTGTTATTTTCCATTTCACATAACCGCACCCCAGTAATGCATACAGATGTGAGCTCAAAATGGGAACAGCTGTAAAGCACCAGGATGCATTTTATGGTTTTCGTTCTTTGATGTGAAACAAAGAAGGGAAAAAAGAGCATAACTCTGATCCCTGGCTGAGCTTATTTGAAGGACATAGTGCTCTCTTTAGAAATGTGCTTCCTCCAAAACCCTTTCTGCACTCTAATATACCTCGGCCACTGAGAAGCAGCTTGCACTTGCCAGCTTTCAGTTCATAGTGTCTAGTGCCAGTTTATGTTGGCACAACTTGTCTTTGGAGCCTTGTGTACCATCTCAAACAAGGAGCCCAGCCTTGGCCTCAGACATGTACAGGCACACTGCCATGTTGAGATGCAGAGAACTTACTCCCCTTGTAGCAGTAAAACAAAATCCATGTTTTTATGTAATTAAGAATAATTCCGCAGCTTCGGGATTTTCATTTAAAAATACAGCAAACAAAAAAATCTTGCCCAAACAGCAAACGACTGCTGAGCATGATGATGAACTAATCAGTTCTGTTGGTAACAGTGACAGGCAAAGCTTCCAACCACAAACAACAAAGAACAATACTGAATAAGAAATGTATGCAAATGTCTCCTTCTTGTTTAAAAACAAGAATGCTTAGGCTGCAACATGCAAGCACTGTTACTAATTAGAGTTGCCCCCAGAATAACTACCTTATTATGGGGATGATATAAAGTGCCCAGAATCCCCTTTATGTGTGTGTCTATGTGTCTCTCTTTTTTCTAAACTTTCCTGGAAACTAAAACCCACTGTGGCTCAAATCTGCAGCACAGTAAAAACACAACACCACTGTGTCTTTTAGAGTTCTGCATATGTGTACATCTGAGTTTCAATTACTTAACAATTTAGTTTGTTAGCTCCACGCTGTGCTTTAAGTCAATTTTCATTTTTCAGTTCTGGATTAGAGCCTCCTTTAATGATATATTCACACTACCAAACTTCAAAATGCTATTTTAAAAACGTAAATGATAACACTGCTGTTTTGGCAAAGGTTCAGAAATATTTAAAACATCAACTGGACATGGGAATGGGCCCAGACTGCAACGATGACAGTTCACCTGTTGTGAATATAGATCGGAGAAACATGATACAGAGCAGAAGTTAACCACACAACAGCTGCTGACACAGGACAGAATCGCCTCTATGTCACATGACAAGGCATGGCAAATCAGGGAATAATATGTTGTGACTGATGAGATCCAGTGTAAGTGTGTGCATCATCTCTAAAAGTCTCTGTTTTTGTCTGTCCTCATTACAACACAAACTAAAACAAGCTTAGCAGTGTTTCCAAAAGTCTCAGTGGACATGGTCTTAGTCTGTAGAATGTCTTAGAATTTGGTAATAACATAATTCTGTGCAAGGCTTAGTCCTGACATACAGTATGTAGCAAAGGTTGCAGTACATTCTGACTTTTGTTTTGCGAAGCTCTGATCTAACCATGTAAAAGCAAACTCCAAACTTAACTCTTCACGTGTTTTTTTTTCTACTTTAGGGAAATAATGGACCTACCACTTGCTCTTCATCTGATCCTACTTCTTGGTTCCTTCAGTACTGTTTGGGCGTGTCCGGATGGATGCTTATGTCATGGACCCAAAGTCCTCTGCAGTGGACTCAGAGACTTTCCCAGGAATCTGCCCTCATCTACCACTGCCCTTTACTTCTCCAACTGCAGTATCTACTCAGTTGACGCAGGAGACCTGAATGATTTTGCTAACGCTCTCAGCATATTTGTGATTAAAGACACTGCACTGAAGGAAGTACGCCCCGACACATTTAATTCCACTCCAAACATTGGTGCCTTAGGGTTTACTGGTACTGAGCTGCAAGATCTCCCTGAGACTTTGTTCCAAAACCTTCAAAAGCTTGAGAGTCTGCATCTGAAGAGCAACAAGCTCGTGGTACTCCGCCCAAACTGGTTTTCCCATTTGCTAGGTCTGAAAATGCTTTACCTTAGTGAGAATCTTTTTACTTCTGTCCCCAAGGAAACATTTCAAACTCTTACTGAGCTGCAGTACCTTTATCTTGCTGAAAACAATATAAGTCGAATATCTAGAGAGTCTTTCAAGGGTCTTCGTAATCTTAGAACCTTACGGATCAACAGAAACTCATTGAGTGAAATCGCAGATGGATGTTTTGATGACCTTGAAAACTTAGAGGAGCTCTCTCTACAAGACAATCTAATTACTCATCTTCAACAGGACCTGTTCTCCAAGACTCCAAAACTTCAGAAGCTGTTCATCTCCCACAATAGGCTCACATCTCTTCCACATGGGATTTTCTTGAATCTGCCACTCCTTTCCCAGATATCCCTGTATGAGAACCAGCTGGAGAGTCTGGGTCCAGGTGTGTTTGGTCCGATGCCCCTTAGGGAGCTGTGGCTATACGATAACAAGCTAAGCCGTGTGGAGGATGACACTTTCAGGAACCTGACTCAGTTGCAGCTTCTGGTGCTCAGTCGCAATCAAATCAGTTATGTATCCACTGGGGCTTTTCGAGGGTTGGAGCGGCTGGGAGAGGTATCACTACACACCAATTTGCTAACAAGTCTGCAAGGTGGAACTTTCCAAGGTCTGCCCAGACTGGTCAACATTTCCTTGGAGCACAACTTCATCAGCACCTTGCCTCCAGGTTTCCTCCGGGATGTGAAGTACTTGGGTCAGATAGACCTGCAAAACAACTCACTTCCCAACCTGCCACAGGAGACTCTCGATGCTTTCTCTGTGGTAAATGAGATCCTGCTGGAGCACAACCCCTGGCGATGTGACAAGGATATTGTGCCACTTAGGGACTGGCTAAAACAGAATCCATCAAAAACCAACCAAACCCTGGTGGTGTGTGAAGCCCCGTTCAGCCTGAGCGGTGAGGTGGTTGCTCTGCTGTCAGATGAGATCCTGATGCCATTGAGTTCTACCCAGGAGCCTGTGTTGACCTCAACAGAGAAGAGGAGGAGGCCCAAAACCCCTCCATCCAGACGAAGCACTTCATCACCTGCTGTCAAAACCACGCCTATGCCAGAGCCTGAAGAAGTCACTAGTGGTGGACAGAGTGAAGAGGAAACTATGCCTAATAATACATCAGTCCTCCTCATCATCATAGCCATAGTGGCCACAGTCATTATCAGCACTATAATTATCAGTTGCGTGTGCTGGAGGAGAAATAAGAGAGGCAGGGGGAATATAGGCCACAGGAACAAAAATTCCGTGTTGTAGAGACCACCCACCAACAGCAACACAAGAACTGAAAAAAGCCGTGGAAAACTGTTCCCTGTGGAACTGGGGTTTGTTTGGGGAATTGTGAAGGGCACAGTTGGTTTTCAGAGCTAAAAGTAACAGACAAAAGTAGAAAAATAAGAAAACATTAATCTGCTTTCAGTTTCCCATCACTGAATACTCTTGTAAGTTATTTTCCTCCTAGTGTGCTGTGTTAAGAGAATGGTCATCTGATAAACTAACTTTTAATGTACCTATAATGCCACCTTGTGGGCATTTTGGGCATTTTCAGTGATCGTAAATTCAAATGCACTGTATTGAAAACTGCTTTCAGCATTCAGTTTGGCTTTTTTTTTGTTTTGTTTTGTTTTTTTTGTTTTAACATTTCTACTTTCTGATATATTATCCATTTTACTACATGCAGTTTGATAAAGGCATTTTGTTCTAAGATATGTACATTTTTGAAACAACTTTCTTTTTTTCAGAATAGTTTGCTGTTAAACATTCAACATGTTGTTTGATGTAACACAAATCAAGCAAAGTTCTACTACAAATTGAATAAATGCACTATTTATAGTGGAAGAAACTTCAAACTGTGTTCATCATTTACTGAATTAAAATGCAGACGTGCAAAAGTTCTCTTCATTAGATACTATGAGTTATCATTTATTACATTCTCATGTTTGAGAATGGAGTGGATGGTCATAAATAAGAGTTTATTTCCCAACTAAAGAATGGAGTGATTCAGTTGTCATATATCACTACTATTACAGCTACCTTTATTATGGGGGTCAAATGTTGTCACACAGCATTTATTTTTTGTGTAAGTTTCTGATTTATAAATTGAAATTAAGTCCAAAATGTGTGAAGTGAACAGGCTTTAATTTATTGTATGTCTTACTGGGGTCGCAAATTGTGTGACAACATGGTGCAACAGCAACAGCCACTGTTCTAAAATTTATTCTGTTCCTTCTCTGCAGCAACAGACTGGACAAAATAAACCACTCAAATGTTATACATGTGGTAAGATTGCGTAAATTCATGCTTAACCTTGTGTTTATTTATGTATTTATTTTTTTGATGTGACAATGCACTTTTTTTACGCAATAAAGTGTACTTATTTCAAAAGTGCAGGCTAGAAGTCATCTGATAATAGTATTTCAAAGGCTGATAAGTGACTAACTCTTTCCAAATCATGGAAAAATGACACTGTCAGAGTTTAATTCCTCTTTAACTTAGAACTTTAAATTCAAACTTGGACAAACATCAAACTTAACTTCTAAGTTAAGTTGGATCACTGGATGAAGTCATTCTCTTCTATTAGTAATTATTTGGGACTACGAAGCATTGCCAAAAAAAAAGTCAATACCTGAATTTAATTCAGCTAATACTTTAGATTCTTCCATTGAATAATTACTGCAGTGATTAACATGTTTCATCTGCAATAAGTTCATCAGTTTAACTTATGCAGTGGGTAGCTTCTCATTTCTGAAAAAAACCCAAAACATCAGTTTGCAGAGAGCATAAAAATCAGACTGTGTTGTTATGATTATGATTATGATTATTATTATTATTATTATTATTATTATTAATGATAATAATCATACTTTTTTTGTTATATAGTGCTTTACAACAAAGCAACAATAAAATTAAGCAAAGTAAAAACAGATTAAATAAAAAAAAATAAAAACAATTCAAAATGAATAGAATTCCAATAAAAGCAATAAGAACAAGTTAAGATCAGAGTAACACCATGACTCAGAGCAACATAGCTCAGGACTCGTATACAAAAGTAAACAAGTGGGTCTTTAGCTTTGCTTTAAATACCTCTAAAGAACATGCCTGTCTAATGTCAGGGGGAAAACTGTTCCACAGACTTGATGCATGAAAAGAAAAAGCCCACTCATCGACAGCCTTTTTCCAAACCTTTGCAACACACAAAAGACCAGAGACCTGGGAACTCAATGAACACACTGGCACATACACCTTCACCATCACCATAAATATGATGATGCTATGCCACTGACTATTTTGGCCAATGATGGCCATAGCTGTTTTAAGATCTGCGATGACAGAAGGTCAAGTGACCAAGTAGTACCTTGTGCTGCCAAAACAATCTTCGTAAGAGCAGTCGGAGAGATCAGCTGAAAGTCATGAAAGCCCTGTCTTTCATATATGGACCCAGTAACAAAGTACTCTGTCTCACTGCTGAAAGAATCAGTAATTTTGGCTCAGAAATCATCAGCCTTTTCATTAATGGATGACGTAATTACCCATCATGCCTAGTGCCTACAGAACAGGCCTGTTGGGGGAATTGGTTCAATTGGTCATCTAACTTCAGCAACATTATGTGTCCAAGGCAATGACCAACGCTTTAAGTTTTGTGATATTGCATAAGCTTCCTCTGTCTTAAACAACCTTATATAACCATTTTACAACTTAAAAAAAACAAAAAAAACAAAAACATGGACATAAAAGTTCAGAAAATGATACAAAAAGAGCAAACAGAAATAGATTATTACCAAATAAGATCAAAGCTCTCGAAAAGGAGCTGGAAAACATAAACTTATCCAAATAATGCCAAACTCGTGTGTATGCTGTAATCAAAGGCTAAATATGTCTAAAGCAGAATAATATTATATTAGCCTGTGTATTTTCCCTCAATGTCATTAAGGACAGCAGGGTACTTTGTAAATTGTCCTATCATGTATTTTAATCAGTTTCTTTCTAAATACAGACAGTTGACAAATTAAAGGAAAAAACAACCTAGTGAGGTGGTGGTCTACCTTGTGTCAACAGAGCAGCTTCATTGTGTTTTTGCATTGATTCTAGAAGTCTGTGAACTCCACTTTGATTCAGTCAGATATTATCTCATTCGGTATTTAGATTTAGTGGTGCCAGTGTTCTTTGCTGTATTTTACACTTAAAATCCCTTAAATTCATATCAAAACAAAACAGGAGTAGTTATTGTGCTGCGGAAACAGGACAGATACATGGGTGAAATACAGAAAACTTATGCTTGTTTCATCTTTCTGTGGAAAAGACACAGATTAGATCACTGTAGAGTCAAATTCATTCTAGTATTTGTTCTGGTGCTTTACCATTTATACCCTTCACACCTTCACATTATGTATATACAGCAAAAATGGATTGAAAAAAAATTCATAAGATGACGTTACTGCAACTTTTGCTCTTAGTTTGACAAAACATGAACATTTTACTGCATAAGATATAGGAAAAATTTTAAGATATACAGCTGCTAATTAATAACTCACAGCAACTCTGTTGACGAGCAGTGCCGTCATTAGCCACCATATAAACACCCTTCCGTTCATGCCCTTATCTCACTCTGCAGAAATTACTTACACCACCCCTCAAATGGGAAGTAACATGCTTTAGGTCTTGCTGGCCGACAGTGATAGAGAAGATAACTAACCAGACTGTACTTGTTTTGTCTCCTCACTGCTTTAACAACATTCTGTTTCGCCTCAGAGAAAATAATTAGGTAGGTGAACCTTTTTTTCATAATATTACTGGCAATTGATTTCTGATAAATGAAGAGAAAATGGGAATGTGTTGTATATTGATAAACAAATCAGCTGCTGACTATGTCGAATTCAAAAGATTTGCTATTTACTAAATTATATGGCTGCGAATTATTTTGTTTTTTTCTGTTTTTCATAGAGACTAATCATGTCAAGAGGAGAAATCATCTTTTTATTTCTGTTTTTATTGTTGGAGTCATCTTTAACTCAAAATACATGTGAAAAAGAAACAGATTGCCTCAAACCCAATCAGGAGGTTTTTGGGTCATCTGCAACAGAAATCCCACACACTCTTAGATCAGGTGTGACTGAGGTTTTTTTTCTGGACTGCCACATCAGAACAATCCCCAACGGTGCCTTTGCTGGAAGCTCCCAGCTAGAAAAGGTATACTTCATAAACACTGAAATAACATCTGTTGAGCCGGGAGCTTTTAATGGTTTAGAAGACCTCAAGGATCTTGAGATCTCCAGCAATGTGTTATTGTCAGCAATTCCAGTGGGAACCTTTAAAGACCTTGACAACCTGGAGAAGCTTATATTAAAGCTCAACAAGCTCCAGAGTCTGGAGAAGGGCTTGTTCGATGGCCTCACGAAAGTCAGAGACCTTCAGTTACACGGCAATAAGATCAAAACCATTGAAGATGGGACATTTGAGGGTCTCGATAACCTGCTACTCCTTCATTTAGCTAAAAACAATCTCTCTGCTGTATCTACTGACTGGTTTGCAAATCTAGGGAAGCTACAGAAACTACGTCTTTATGAAAATCAGCTGACCACCATTCCTGAAGACATTTTTCAAAGTTTACCAAATCTGAAGGAAATTGCCCTACATACAAACAAAATCACAGAACTATCCCCCAATCTATTTCCTCATAAACAGAAACTTGTTATTCTCTATTTGGACAATAATCTTCTGACCACTTTTCCTCAAGAATTTTTTGTTGGCTTTCAACAGCTTAAAACGCTGACCCTTCACAAAAATCAACTGACTAGCCTACCGCCAGTGCTTTTTGGTGAAATGCCCAAATTAACTGACATAAATTTCAGCCAGAACAAACTCAGCACTCTTCCTAGGGGAATATTTGCTCCCCTGAAGAAACTGAAGAAGCTAGATCTGTCTAAAAACCAATTTGTCACCTTGTCTCCTGAGTACTTTGAAGGATCCCAGACACTCACGGATCTCAATCTGATGAACAATGAGATAACATCTCTGAATGCAGATATATTTGAAAATTTACAAACACTGACCACAGTTAAACTGTCCTACAACAACCTCCAGACTCTTCCTGAGAATATCTTTGAGCCTTTAACCAAACTCAAAAAGATTTACCTCAATAACAACCCTTGGCATTGTGATTGTCATCTTGTACATTTATACCACTGGTTGAAGGAGAATGCTGCCAAGATTGGATCACCTGTAGTTTGTGAGCATCCAGAAGATCTCAAAGGCCAGGAAATTGCATCATTGATGGAGGATCAATTTTTTTGCCCCACAATTCCCGCCACGACTGCCTTAATTACCACCACCACAACTACAACCACCACACCAATGACGACTCTCGTAACCACAGAGCCAACAACTCCCAGTCTTACCTCGATGCCAACCACCACAACCGTGCCCACAACCTCTATGATAACAACTGCACTCGCAACAACTACAACCACAACTCTTACAACTACCATAACTGCAAGTACCGCTCCACTGACCACAACTACACCCACCACCACTCAAGCAACTACAACTATAACAACAACTACACCCACCACCACTCAAGCCACCACAACTATAACAACAACTACACCCACCACCACTCAAGCCACCACAACTATAACAACAACTACACCCACCACCACTCAAGCAACTACAACTATAACAACTACACCCACCACCACTCAAGCCACCACAACTATAACAACAACTACAACCACAACCACTTTAGCAACTACATCCCCCACCACAACAGCTATGCCTACAACAAAAACTACAACACAAATGACCACAAACCCCACCACCACCATGACGACAACATCAACCAGCACCCAAAAAACAACGCTTCCACAACCAACCACTTCAGTGATCTTCACCTGCCCCATGCAGCCCTTCCCTCAAGAGGAACCATCCTCCTTCCCTTACCAGTACGGACAGAAACTTCAGCAGTGCAAAGCTCAGATGATGATCTACACTGCATTGCTGGTGGTGGAGATTACTTGTACACTTGCACTGGCAAAATTTACCCTGTCTCTTTACCGTCTCCTTCAGCGAGGAGAGAGGATGTACAACAGAGTCAAACTGACGCGCTTCACCTACAGAAGAGAGGTCATCCTTTGGCCAATAGGTGAAGCAGAGACTGGCAGACTCTAAAAACCAAGACAGGCATAAATATAATATGAAAAGAACAGAGAACAGACTGTAGAGCAGGGGTGTCAAACCTATGGTCCAATCCCTCCTGTGGGCTGAAATTTTAAAAATGCAAAAATTACACTGAAGATACTGTATTAGAAGTGAAGGGTGTCAAACTCATTTTAGTTCAGGTGCCATATGCAGATCTCAAGTGGGTCACAACAGTAAAAGAATCTAGAACAGTAAAACAATCTAGAATTACTTATCTATAAGACTCCATTTTTTTCTTTAATTTTAATGTAAAAAAAAAAAAAGAGCCAACACGGTGTTGCAGTGGATAGCACTTGTGCCTCACAGCAAGAAGGTCCTGGGTTCGATTCCAACACCAGTCATCGGGGGGTGGGACCTTTCTGTGTGGAGTTTGCATGTTCTCCCCATGTCTGTGTGGGTTCTCTCCGGGTATTCCGGCTTCCTCCCACCATCCAAAGACATGCACTAATAGGTTAATTGGTTAATCTAAATTGCCCATAGGTGTGAATGAGAGAGTGATTGTCGGCCCTGCCACCACTGGCGACATGTCCAGGGTGTACGCCGCCTTCGCCCTATGTGGCTGGGATAGGCTCCAAGCAACCCCCGTGACCCTAGTGAGGATAAAGAGAGTTCAGATTATGAATGAAGGAAAAAAAAGAGCAAAATTACATAAAATTGTTTACATTTACACACTATCCTTTCACAAAAAAGGTGAATAACCTGAACAAATATCAACAACCTAAAATGTCTTAAGAAGAATTAGGTCAATTGTACCAATATTCCACTTGTTACTAAATGTTTGGTGTATTTGTAGATCCACTGTGACCTGTTAATTGTAATGTACATGTGTAAATAATAAATTGAGGTGTAATATTGTTTAAATTGCATTTATGTATCTTAAGAAATTTTAGGTTCAAGTTAAAAAACATTTTTTAAAAAGACAATTTATAATGTAATTTGACCTTTTTTCACTCTAAAACCCTACGAAAAACTAGAGTTGACTGGATTACTTATAGGTTATTATCAGGAATACCTGACAGAAAATTTACACTGAATACATATTTTTACGCAGATTGTGGCTTTTAAAGGCTACGGTCTTAAACTTTTGATCAGCCAATGAACAGCTTATTTCGGTTTAATTATTGTTTTCAAAAAATTGCTTAATCAATTTTTTTGTCTCACTCCCATTTCTTCTTTTTGCATTTTGAAAGTCTACTTACAACCTTCTTAAGATCCAACAGTGCAAAATGTGAATTCTTCTAATTTGGCAACTTTGATCAGGAGTTTATTTTGCCTTTATTCTGGAACGACATCTGTGTAAACGAAATGGTGGGATTGAAGAATCCATGCTAGTGTCTCCATATGCGCACTAGAGTATAAGCAGTGCTGCGTCACTGCCCCTTGGATTCCAGAATGCAGGTCCACTGTGTAAAAGTCCAGCCTGTCTCACCTCTGTTACTCCTTTTGCTTGGCTATAAATGGTGAAAAAAAGGTGGGATCACCATCTCACCTTTTTTTTGGGGATCTCTGTGTAAAAGTGGCTATTGTAAATGACCCTTTTTAAATAATTCTATTTATTTTTAACAAACTGATTTTACACCATTAATTTACCATTTTTAAATAATGACTAATTTATTTTATATTTTCTATGGTGGGTGTGCAGGTGGGGGGGTGGCAGCGTACTTTGGTTTGCTTTTAGTAAATGGTGAAAAATTCAATAAAAACAATTGTTTTTTAATATAATTTGTTTTTGTATGTATGTACTATTATTATTATTATTGTTATTATTATCATTATTATTATTATGTTGTTTGTCTTTTGCATGATCTTTATGCATGCACATTTCTTTCTTGCACTTTACTCTGTTGCTGCCTTGACCACTGAATTCCCCCACTGTGGGATCGATAAAGCCTGATTTAATGAAATCTAAATGTATATGCTCATTTCAACTCTACAAAAACAGCAAATATAAAGATGGCCTATGAAATCATCAGCTAGCATAAATATGCATTTTTACTGGCTCATTCACTGTTAAAACAATGTTAAATGCACTTTGGAGGAGTATGAGAATCACAATCACAGATACATAGATAATGTTAACAGCTGTTTCTAAGAAGAGATGCTAGCTACTCATCAACATGCCATCAATTACAAACAGTTGCACAAAACAATCTAAATGTTAATGAACACAATCTTATGGCTAAATTACTTTTTTCCTCTCTGAAACATCACTTTCATCTTGTTATATCTTCTAGAAAGCTTTCACCTTGTTGCCTCTTTTATGTAGCATTGTCTCTATTGCACATGTTAGATTAATTAGGAGAATTAATTTACACATCTTTTTTTTTTTTTTTTTCAAAATTTTTATCTGATAAACACTGTGTAGACTTTGGGTGGACATTTAAATGTTTTGTATTGTAATGTCGCGTATAAAAACACAACCAGTTTGCTTCGGTCATTCAGTTATATCAACCAAGGCAAGGTTACAGCCAGCCACGATCACCAAGTTCTGAGTTCTGCTGAATTATCTGTATGTTTTCACTATGTCTATGCCTGATAAGAGGGCAACAAACTGAAAAATAAAAGTGGACCTGACTTTTTACAAATATTCTGTCATTTTCCATATCTTTTATCTGCTATTTTCTGGTGAGTTTCTGAAAAAATTTATAAATTTAAAATAAAACACTGTAAAACACAAACATACATATCTCATGAAATATATCTGTCTAATTCTAATATTTGTCGGTCAAAACAAAAACTGGCACTAGGATATCATCTTGCACCAGAAGGAGCCAGTTAAGATACAGGAAGGTCAAAATTCCTGCTTGGCATTGGTGCCTGTCACACCTCCTGCGGTGCCCATGGGTCAGCTGCAGGGTCATGAGCCAGGAACCACCATTCCTAGATGTTTTGCCCCTTCAATCCTGGATCATCTCCTGGTGGTGGGGCAGTGAGAGGGACATCTCCCTGTGACCCCCTGCAGCTGGTAGCGAAGGAGCCAAAGATCCATGGTACATTTATTACCATTTCCCTCCCTAAACAGAGGAGAAATTGAACTTTATTCATTTAACTTTATCTACACTGTAAAAAATATGTAATTTAACAGAATATTTACCACTTAGTTTACAGATTTTTCCTGTATTTTTAAAATACATGAACATATCAATGAAATAAACTAAAATGGCATGAAAATAACATGAAAACACTATAACTGCGAATGACCATAAAATTTCCATTTTAAAAAAGAAAATTATTGGGTTTTTTTCACATAAAAATACAGTTAAAATATATTTGCAAGTGTATTGTAATTTCACAAATATTTATTTTCTATTTATGAGATTAAACTGTTAATTCCAAGTTAAAACATTCAAATGAGATCAAATTGCTGACAAGAAGTATTTGTTCTGTAAGTTTAACAAGATTTGTTTGTTTGTAGACAAATATCTTGAGTAATTATGGCAGTTTTCACTACAAAAATGTTGAATAAATGTGCTTTTGTGAATATATAACATGTATAAGCACTGGTAAATTGTCCAAATGCAGTTTCTATCAATGGATTGTACAGCTTAGTCTCATTGAAAAGTATATGTCTCTGTCATTCACCTATAAAACTTCACATATTCTCAAATTAGCAGTAGAATGTAAATAAAATCATTGGTTATCTGTATTATGGCAGGGGTATGACATTTTTAAAAAGTAAAGATAATGGCTGAATCCCAATTCACCCCTTGGCCCTACCCCTTACCCCTACCCCTCCGTTTTGCGCGTTCACGTGAAGGGGTAGTGTTGTCCCAATTCTCAATTAGACGGAGGGGAAGGGCTAAGGGGTAGAGCTATAAAGCCCTTTAAACGGAGACAAACCAGGACCACACTACAAACGGAGGGGTAGAAGAAATTTCCCATGATTCTGTTCGAATCATCGGCCAGATGGAGGTAAACACAGGCCAAAAGTGCAGTAGTGACGAAAGAAACACACACATGTACGGATTTTCTTCAAAAAGAACTTAATAATTTGATTAACCATTAATGGCGTTTTAATGTGTAATAGATCGCATTTCTGTGGTTTACAGCTGATCGTCGCAGAAAGGTTCATAAAGCCCATGAACAGATGCTAACAGCTATTGGTGTGTGCATGGGGAATACTGGAGGAAACTCAGTTTTCGTGTCTGTTAATAGTGGCATCTATAGTAGCGTTTCCATTACGTGGAACTGGCTCGGCTCGGCTCGGCTCCGGTACCATTATACCGGTGCAGAGCACCTCCTGCTGCTCAGAGTTGTTGATAAACTCACTCACTTTCATGTTTTCTTGTCTGAATTTTTACGTCGGCCACTAAAGTCCTGGACCGACCCTGCTGTAGTATTATGGGCTGTCATCATATGGATTCACCTGTATTTACTGTCAACTTCCGCATCTGTTTTTTGTAAAATGGTGGATCACAGAGACAACTGATGACGTAACAGGTTGCGAAGTGTTGTCCCATTTCTTTACGGGGATATTTCAACCCCTACCCCTTACCACTCATTTTCAAGGGGTAGGGGTAGGGGTAGGGCCAAGGGGTAGGGGTAAGGGGTGAATTGGGATTGGGCCAATATTCTGGTGTTCGCTGCATTGTATTGTGGGTAATGGGTGTGTTGTTTGCCACATTGCATTGTGGGTATTGGGCATGTTGTTGATTATGTGTTATTTTTATGAGCAGGGTTCAGCAGGGTTGTGGTGTTTGTGTAAATTTGGGGTTAATATGTGTACGGTAATGTTTACTGGAATCTTTGTGTTTGGTTTTGTATTTTTGTTTAGGTGCACCATGAGTGAAACTCAAAGACCCAACAATGGTTTTCCTGTTCATCAATGTATGAACAAAGTCCAATCAATGTCAGATATTATGCTCAACAAACCTAAAGCTCTATTATCTATCAATTTCTATTAGTGATATAAACAATGAAATCACAGTCTAAGTAGGTGAAGTGTCATTGAGTGAAGTTAATATTGAACATCTACCTCTGCTACTTTGAACAATTATCAAAAACATCCTTTACTACAAGAGAAGTACCCGGAAAAATCACATAACAAAAAGTGGAACAGTGAAATATAGGAATCAAAATGCTGACTAATTAGTTTCTTTTCAGTTAATTGACAGGGGAAAGATGAATCAAATGTTTTTACTTGTGGTATATCATTTTATTCCATCAAATATTAATTAATATACAAGTTTTTAACATAAAACTATGTGATGAATACCAACTGTACCAGCAGTACTTTTCCATAGTTTTAAACCCTATTATTATCCCGTCCCCTGAAAGGGAGGCGAGGGTATTGTTTTTGGTTTGTTTTTTTGTCTGATTGTCAGCAATTTTATGCAAAAACTACTGGACCAATTTCCATGAAATTTTCAGGAAAGGTGCACGGTGGTCCAGAAAAGATCTCATACAATTTTGGTGAATGTAGGTCAAAGGTCAAGGTCACTAAAAATGTGTTTTCGCAATGATAAGAGATAGGGCAAATCATGTAAAGCGTTTGCGAGGGGAGGGGTTTTTTGTGCACCACTTATCACTTTAAAACAATGTTCATCTGTATTTATAGGTAATTTGATTGTTTCAAAAAATGGAAACATTCTTTATTAACCTTTAAAAAGTCAAATATATATGCAAAATATGGAAAGTTAGAAGTACAAATAGTATTTTAATCATGGAAAATTATGAGATAGTTATTTTCCATTATTCAACAGTATTTTTTTGGCCCCCCCAGCTGCAGGAATATTACCATTTTCTTGAAGGGTTTTTTTTTTTTTTTTTTTAGTGTATGTGAAACATGTCTGCTTGAAAATCGTGCATTATGGCAAGAAAGGGTGAAAAAAGGTCCATGAGTTTTGTAACAGAAGAAATGCAAAAAATTAGGAAATTATAAGGCTTCTCATAAAAACACTGTAAATAAAACTAAAGGCCTTCAAAAAATCCTTAATTAAGAAGCTGTTCAGGAGTCAAAAGAGCCGACTCTCGGAAAAGAGTCGAACTTCCACCACTAGGACGGTGGGTGAATGAGGGTCGTTAAAATGTGTGTTTGTTTTGTTTGCTTTCCTCGGTTTGTTCACTCTGTGTGTATTTTTCAAAATGTGGACAAATTGTAATAATGGATGTTTTTGTGATTAACTCTTGAATACATTTTTATATGTAAAGCACTTTGTGCTACATTTCACTGAATGAAAAGTGTTATATGAATGAAGATTGAATGATTATTTGATTGTTAGATTGATTGATAAAAAAGCTTGACAAGATATATGTTTTAATAATGTTTTAACAGTTCTTCTCAGTATGTGTCACTTACTGCCATACTTTTTTTTTAATATAACTAGTGGTCACTTCCATCATTTCAACAAACCCCATTACTAAATACAAACTTATAATTCTTACTTTGTTCAGTGTACATCGATGCATATCTCCATCCATCCATCCATCCATCCATCCATCCATCCATCCATCCATCCATCCATCCATCCATCCATCCATCCA
>JAPTYQ010000019.1:37294722-37324004 GCA_029814465.1 Ostorhinchus cyanosoma
TGGTAAATGGGGCCAAAAATTGTCTTAATTGTTGCGCTTGGCGGAGGTCTGCGCTCTCCGAGTGCTTTTCTAGTTCAATTCAAGATTGTACATCGACTTCACATGTCTAAAGTTAAGTTATCCAAAGTGTACCCAGGAGTTAATCCTATTTGTGACAGATGTAGACAAGCACTTGTTATTCTCTTTCACACTTTTTGGTTATGTTCAAGTCTAACTGCATTCTGGTCTTCAATATTTGAATTGACCCCTGCCCTTTTTTGGCGTATCATTAGAAAATCTTCCTCTATAAAAGTCACAATTAAATAGTATGGGATTCTCCTTCCCTTTAGTGTGGCGACTTATTCTTTTAAATTGGAAGAATGACACACCACCCTCCTTTGGTAGATGGATGTGTGATGTCATGTTTACATCCAATATTCGTACTACAAAAATGAGCAGTGAGAATCATACATAAGGCGGAATTTCTAGCACATACTAATAATCTGTTCATTCAATCCAATTTATTTAAGATTCATAACCTATTTAAGATTCATAACCTTGTCAAATATTATACCCTGTTTATTATACCCTGTCTATTTGAAGTATTCAACAAATCACTACCAAGTAACATACAAAGGTTTTTTTCTACACAGAATACTTATAGCATTAGAGGCTCTGGAAATTTTACACTTCCTGAGGTCAAACTACCAGGAGGCGTTTTTGTCTGTATGTAGGGTAAAACTGTAGAACAGTCTGAATCTTCACCACAAGCAAAGCCATAGAGATAGAAAAATTCTGAAATACCCTCCAAGAATCAAGACAGAGTCACTGGATTCTGGAATCAGAGGCTTTACATGGAGCAAGGAGTCAAGTATATGCAGTGAGATGCAGCAGTGACTGACTAACACCAGAAAGTCTACATTCTTATAAAAGAATATAGATAATAAAACCATTGGTCCAAGTGTCCAAACATAATGATGCCGATCAAGTTCACCATTGGCTTAGGTATCCAAAACACGATGATGCATGGGTTCAGTGGCCGCGTTTACACTCCTCTGTCACCCACTCTATGATCTGATCTTCCCCAAGGGAAACAGGCCTCTCTGGTCCCGAAATGGATGGAAACAGGCAGATAGAGAAGAAATGGTAGACATATCCTGGGTGGATATGTCGAGACATCCTTACAGGATATGCCATCACAACCCATCCATGACTCGTGCTCTGGACACCTGAGGCATCATATACAAAGGTTGCGTACATCCAAAAATGTGGCGTACACCCTTTTTGATGCTCATGTTCAGATGTACAAAGAATGAAATGACCGTGAAAATGTGCGGTCCTCCACGTAAACTCCATAGCTGCCATATGCACGTTTCTAGTGCTTTGGAACCTTTGGCAACACTTAGAGGTGATATAGGGAAAATGTTAATAATGTGAAAAAGTTAATTCCTCAGGGTGGTGTGCATATGAAAGATGCACAAATAAACATTTAACACACTAACACACCATCCTACAACCCAACCACCCCCCAGAACCAGACCACCACCCAGACACTGGACCCATCAATGCCAATCAGCCTGGTAAATTTCACCCATATAAAGAGACAAGGACACAAATTTCATTATCTGAACCCGCTTTATCCTCACTAGGGTCACGGGGGTCACTTGGAGCCTATCCCAGCTACATATAGGGCAAAGGCGGAGTACACCCTGGACAAGTCGCCAGTTCATGACACAAATTTCACTTGTTGCTAAATGTATTTAATGTATGTGAGAACATTCATACGTCGGTCCAGGCCTCATTGATGCCACCGACTGCCCCCTACCATGTCCTCTCTTTTTCACATTACGGTCCCACTGGGACTCTGCATTCGCCTGTTTTGGCCTCCGCTTTGTCGGTGGACAACAGTCTTCTGTTTCACGTCCACCTTGATGTCATCATCCAATCGTGCAGAGGGGAATCCCAGAGGGAATCCCACCTGCAGGCCCAGTTCATACTCATTTGCAAATGTGGGCATGGAGAGGGAGGAGTCCAGTTCTCCAACACATGCGGTCAATTCCATGCTCATTGAGATGTATAAAGGAAATATGCTTGGATTCAGGCTGACGCACAATTTTGTTCATCTGGATTTTTTTGTGTGTACAGACTTCTCTGGATATAAGTGTACGCCAGGTTTCAATATGAAATCCACGCATGTCTCTGTACATGAGGCCCCTGGTTTTTTTCTATTATTCCACTGTGTTTTGACCCTAAAACACACAGTAAAGCAAAACCACTGAAGAAAAGGGACACAAGCACATGCAACGCTTTTTATGGCAATTCTACAGACACAAATTCACAGCAGCATGTTTACCTGAAATAATGTCTCAGGGGTTAAAGGGTGGTAGATAAACTGCTTCTTAATATACAAATCCTTTATAGTGTTCAAAAGTCACACACAAAAAAACTGATTTAGACCAAACACTGTAGATAGAAAGTCCCCTGTGCTTGTAGTGGCTATTTTCAAAAGGCATTCTACAAAATGACAAACTAAAGTGGTCAATCCATGGTGTGGGAAATTGCCAGTACTAAAAATGTATGGCAATACTTAATACTGACAGGAACACTGAGATCACACAAGATAAAACAATTTGGTGACGGTTGCTACATCAAACTGTAAGTAATAACTGTCTAACAGTAGAAGCAAAGACAGACTGATCAATCTGGTGCATGAATATCGAACTAAGATTTGAAAGGTTAAGACAAGAAAATATAATCACAGTCAGAATCAGAATACTTCATTAATCCCAGGGGAAAATGTATCAGGAAAGAAATAATCAATACCACAAAAAAGTGTGTGTGTGTGTGTGTGTGTGTGTGTGTGTGTGTGTGTGTGTGTGTATATATATATATATATAACACTCAGTAAGTTATGTGTACAACTTGTACTAGATAAATATTAATATATGTAAAAGGAACACACGTAAATAAGTGTTGCAAAACTATTGTTGCGTGCAATTATAATTATTTGGTTCAAAAGGGGAATTAAACAGTCTGATGTCCACAGGTAGGAATAGTTTCCTGTGTTGTTCAGGGGGGCATTTGGGTGGAATCATTCTATCACTGAACATCCTTCCGGGACTGATCAGCACATTATGGAGTGGCTGAGTGGAACGGTCCAATATTGTCCTGATCTTGGACAACATTTTTGCACCACTGTCCATTTCCATCCCCACAACGTCACTGGCCTTGGATCAGCTTGAGTCAATTGGCATCAGTAATGTCACGTTTCTCTGTTCCTCTTGAAGACTCTGTAATCATATATGGAGTGTGTTTTGGATTATTGTGAAATATATAGAAAAATAGAACATGACAAATGTGATACTGAATTTAAAACTGTAAACACATAACTGGCAGATGTAAAGGTAAGACAACTTTATTTATTTTACCAGTACATGTACAAGTGTTTTCCCAGACCCCCTTGACTGGATTTTGTATATATGGATTTAGTTCGACCTTTAGAATAGTTTTGGCTGAAACACAGGCATGTTTACTCATAGACTATATATGAGGAGTAAATGGAAATGCTGTGAGGTCACCCATTGGTTTCTGAACCACCAGGGCTTTGCTTTATAACTGTTGTCACTTTGGAGCCAGAGGTGACCATATGTGGCTAAAAGGGATGGAACTGTGGGATCACAAGAAGTGAATTGACTCAGCGAAATGGGAAAATTCTCTCAGAATTTGCACCACAAATTAGTCTTGTTAATGTATGTCAGGAAAAATAATCTGTCATTGATTAAACAGAGAATCCAAAAGTTAGGCTTCAATTAATCAATTAAACAATCAAATTCAATTATATAGCACACAATTATAACAAAAGTTATCTCATGACACTTTACACACAGAGCTGGTTGAAACCAGACTCTCAAGTCAATTTACAGAAGCCAACATCATCCTCCAGGAGTAAACACTCGGTGACAGTGAAATAGAAACCTCAAGAAAACCCCGAGTCTGGGAGGATGGGTGTCTGCCTTGACCAGTAGGAGTTAGAGCAAGGACAATGGAAGAGAAAAAGAGAGAGATTGGGTGAGAAGGGGGGAAATAGGATGAGACACGTGGATGACAGCAAACAAACATGATAATTACAGGGGCCAATCGAAGCCCATAATGGCAGACATAAACATTTTGACTGACCCTCAATAGTGAAATTGTGTAAATTGTAATTTAAAGATGGACAAAGTGGAATATAATGAATATAATGGCTGTAAGATGGTGTTACATTTTAACATATGTCTGCATTGGCTTCACTTTGGAGCTGTGGTCCCTTTTTTTTAACCACAGTGTTACATCCCCTTTCATTTTTATTAATCAGTAATTGTTTAGGAACTGAGGTCGTTAATTGGTACACTTTTGTATGTGGAATTTACGCCTATGGCAAGACTTTTCCAAAGTCCTCCTGAGATTATGAGTCTATGAGAGTCATAGTCACACATACAAATAGCTACCCTAACCTGTACACAGGAACAAAACTTTTTTTGTTTTATTATTATTATTATTATTATTATTATTACAAATGTACTTACTAATGAAATAAAAGCAAAAGAGAAAAACAGGGAAAATTATTTAAAACGGTCCTCCTCCACTAAAAAGCATTTTTCCTACTTGTACTGTATATTTCACTGTGCTGAATCTGACTGCACATAATGATATGAGTACAGTGTTTGATAGTCAAGTCAACTCAAGTGGTTTTCACATTTATGCTAAAAGGGGAATGTTACTCTGGTACTTGCCTGAATATCTCAGATTTAGAATTACATGAAAGTGGCAACATAAGTGGTTTGGAGCTAATTGGCACCTAGAATGCAACTTCAACCCTATTTACATGGGACTAGTTTAACCTGGGGATCTCCGGTGGTTTAGAAATTTTATTTATTTCAACAACAACCTGGACATACAGAGATGAACAACCAATTACTTATGGCCAGTTTAGATTAACCAGTTAACCTACTAGTGCATGTCTTTGGAAATGAACATACCATGTCTGTGTTTTGTGCAGTGCATTTGGACAGGATAATCATTGTGTGTTTTAGTGTAATTTACAGACATTACCCCCTGGATGTGATGCACAGGTTTATTAATAACAAGTTACTACTTAAAGAGAACTATTGAACCTGAACTACGGAAACTGCAAATTAAAAAACACAACATGCACACACTTGAAAACTCCGGCCTGACTTATGAGGCGCACTACTGCCAGTTTTTGGCAGACGGATGGATGGACGACCAACTGATGACAATACCCTGTGGCCAGTGTGGCTGAGGGTAATTATAAAGCAGTGATATTAAAATGTCTTTTGACTTGTATTTGTAGACAGTCTGAATATTCTGTTGCAAACTCTATATTTCACCTTAATTTAATTTGTAAATATTCATCTATTCCTGCAATTCAGACCAAAAAGTCAATAGAGGAAGAATGGATCTTTGAAATATTTCCACTTCTTTTCACAACAAGATGTTCAGGGCAGGGGCACAGAATTGGGATGCTCGGGACACACCCCTACCCATATCCAGCCACTACTCTGTAGTCACTATCAATACAACTGCTGTCCGTAGTGTTTAGTCATTATGGCACACAAAGAGTCAACAGTCCGTCTCTGCTAAAAGTCTAGCTTCTAACCTAATTATTGCTCTCTGATTGGCTCTGCGGTTTTTCGAATGTGCATGTGATTGGTCATCCCCGCTGTCACTCCATCTGCTTGTAAAAGCTTCATGCAGTTGCCTGGTAGTTGGACAGGACAGGAGGCAATTATCTCCAACTCCTTAGCGTAAGTTGTCAACACATTTGTATTTGTTCTGCTTGGGTCATGTCGGCTAGACAGATTTTAATATCAGTGGTGTCATTTACATTTGTATTTGTGTCTGTGTGCGCATGTGGTTGTTTGTGTGTGTACATGCGTGTGTGCTTGGTAGTTAGGAAGAACGTCAAAGAAAATAAAACTGGACATAAGACATTTCTTTAGAAGTTAAAGTGTAAGTTACTTCAAGGGTATAGAACAGTAAGGCTCAATGATACAGATACTGAATAAAAGACAATGTTTAATGCTAAACAGATACACTTTTTTAAAGTTATTTTTACGTATCATTTCACATATTTGGAAGAGAGCAACTGTTTAAAAACACAAATAAAGAAAATTTGTGAGGAAAATACTATAAAACCTAAGATTCTAGATGCGATGTGATTTTATCCATATTTTTGGGGAATAAATTACAAAAATAATAATTGAAAGTAAAAGCCTTACTGTTACACCAAACTCTATGATCATTGTCTCCCTAATCTGTTCATATGTCATGCATCAACTTATTTATGTCAGGTGTCAGACAGTAGAGAGGCTGGAAATTCACATTTGAGGTTAAATAATGATGGATATGTTAGTCATGAGAATAACTTAGCAGAATGTATTAAATTTGTGTATTCTCTTTAGATATTCAGATGTGCATTATAAACATGTCAATTGTTAAATTTTTTTTTCTGACTGATTGCTTGTTTGATCAGTTCTACATGACATGAAGTTACAGTATGATTGCAAATGCAAAAAACCCCCCAAAAAACATCAGCTTCCAGGAGTGCTGTCTTGGAGCACTTTTGTGTCCCCACCAATGTCAAAATCAAACCTACTCCCTTGGTTCAGGGACTGGAGACACCAAGTGATGAAGTGTTTGTTTTTTTCACCCAAGAATGACAGACACAGACTACATATACATGTAGCTGGGTATTTTGGAAGACAGATATTGTCCCCTCTGTTTAAAAAAAAAAAAAAAAAGAACATCATGCAAAGTGCTTTACATAAAACACTAAAAGCATTATAGGAGAAATAAAAAGTATTGGCATTAAAAGAAAAAAAACATATAAAAACTTTAAGCTTAAAAGAAACAGTGCAGATCTGAACTTCTGAATAAGAACTCTGATCAAATACAGCTGAGAGCAGGTGGGTCTTTAACCTGGATTTAAGTAAACTGACTGTTTCAGCTGATCTCAGGCTTTCTGGGAGTTTGTTCCAGACATGTGGAGCATAGAAGCTGAACGCAGCTTCTCCATGTCTGGTTCTAACTCTGGGAACTGACAAAAGACTGGATCCAGATGACCTGAAGGGTCTGGTAGGCTGATCAGGAGGTCACTGATGTATTTTGGTCCTTAATCAGAAGTTCCCACCCCTGGTTCTCGAGGACTCCTATCCTGCATGTTTTAGATGTTTCCCTCTTCCAACACAGCTGATGGTCATTATCAGTCTTCTGCAGAGCTTGATGATCATTTGAACCAGGTGTGTTGGGGGAGTGATACATCTAAAACATGCAGGTTAGGGGTCCTTGAGGACTAGGGCTGGGAACCACTGTCCTAAATCATTCAGAGCTTTATAGACCGGCAACAAACTTTAAAGTCTTTTCGCTGATGGACAAGCAGCCAGTGTACCGTGATCAGGCGAAGGTCAAAACCGTGGCAGCAGATCTGGAGGGCAAAGGTACCAACTGGGAATAGGTAAAGGGTGAAAATACTGGTAGGTAACACAGAAGTGATACTACGAGCTGGCATGACTGACAAGGAGAAAACACAGGGCTTATATACACAGGAGGGGAAGACAATGAGACACAGCTGTAGAACATCAGGGCGGGGAAACATAATCACTCAGGTGGGATGATTAGGGAACAGGAAGTAAAGAGGCCAGACATGAAACAGGAGGAAGACTTACAAAATAAAACAAGAGAGACAGACAAAACAGGCAAACCAAACTAAAGTCTGGTGACTGGAGTTGACACTTGGCTTGCCAATGGAACATTGGCAGATTTTTTTTTTTTTTTTTGGTTGAATGAAGCAAAAAAAAAAAAACCCTCAAAAACAATAAAAATAAATCTTGAATTAAGCAAAAAAAAAAAAAAATATATATATATAATAATAATAATCTGCCAATGGAATAAGTGAAAATTATCTTGGTAAGATTTCTTGAAATAAGATTTTCAAGATCTATTGTCTAAAAGTAAGTCATATCTCACTGAAAAGTTACTCTTTTGGTGATTGACTAGAAATGAGAAAAATACACTTGGTAAGATTTAGATTTTTTTTTACCGGCGTGTGTGTGTGTGTGTGTGTGTGTGTGTGTGTGTGTGTGTGTGTGTGTGTGTGTGTGTGTGTCAGCTCTATTACATGCTGAGTGAGGCCAAAATTGTCCAGAGTCTTGGTCTGGGGGGTGGATTTTAGGCCAACGTTGACCCTTTCTATCATCTCCTTAGTGAAATTGAGGAGGGGGAAAGGGAGAATGGGGACCTTTTAGTGATTTGGGGGAATGAAGAAGGTCCACCATCCCGGTCGTTATAGGAGGGTGACCTGGATGGGGCATGATGAGAGATGAAGGGGGTGGGTCCTGAAACTTCTGTGGTCCAGAAGATTTTGAAGATTTGTCTTCAGGATGAGGCTGAGGCAGTCTTATCACAAGGTTTCTGCTACGTTCTGCCTTATCTTGTTGTTTTGGTCTCTCCTGTCTGTTATCCTTGTCCAAGGGACCAGAGTGTCTATTCAAAAAATTAAAACAGCTTCACTCCTGACCTGTTCAAGCAGAGTCCATCTGTCTTAAAAAAAGTGCCTGCAGTCCCAGAAGAAGTTGAACTTAACTATGAAATGAACTGAATATCTGGTACATGGAGCTGACAGCCATGTGCTAAAGCTAAACAGTCTACTAAATCTCTCTACTCCTCCTCTGATCAGAGGGAGAGACACACTGATGAATATTTGGACACCCAGATAGCTGATCATATCCAACAATTCAGTAAAGTACTGTTTCAGAACCTCAGTTTCACAACATCTTTTGATCCCACATGCTGTATGAGAATTTCCACAGTTGGGTGCGCATCCATGATTTGTGTAATTTTGGCTTTCACATCTGATACCATATCCTTAGGATTGATTACCATTAACCAATCAGAATCCTTAAGAGAACCTCAACAAAACTTTACTTCCGTTACTCCTGTTATGAACTAATAGACACACAAATGATGCAAATGTATTTCCACAGAAAACTGTGATGTCCTTCTGAGATGTCTGTTTCCCTCTGTTTAAACGTAAACATGAAAACAGATTTGCAGAAATCTCAACTTTGGTCGTAGTTATTAGAGACCTTCGTTTTTGGTGCATGTGGCCTCTGTCTCATGCAAACAATAGGCACAAATGCAGAGACAAATCTCTGTTTTGCCACTTACCCAGCTACGTGTAAAGTTGGCATCACTGCTGTCTCCTCTCTCACCTTGCGCAACATTAGTTGCTATAATCAGTTCCGCCTGTTGCTCCCAGCTGTGCCTAATCAGGTGGGCAGTATATAAGCTACGCTGATTCACTCACCCAGTGCCAGACTGTTCTTGCAATATACCTGACTTTTCTTGCCTGATTTTTCAGTTGTGACCTCACCTGTTCCTGACCATGTCTCCTTGTCCCTGCCCCAGTAAACCCAACAACCTCCTGTCTTTGATGATAAGATCTGGCTGTGAGATTACCGTTTCTCATCCACTTGAATCTAATTTCAGCGATATTAAGTAATGAAGTGATCATTAATACCCTTGCATGTACAGACCAAAATGATGACAATTTGATACTATCCGTGTTAAGTACCATTCAATGGATGAAGAAATTAGTTCACTGTTTCATCATGGAAGACTGAATGCAGGCCTGGAAGGCCAGGCACTTCCAGTTTTTTAAGTCTCTTCGAGTGAACGAGCAAAGATTGCAGACGGGTTGCAGTGGAGGGCACCAGTGAGGTTAAGTACCGCACTGGCACCGCACAGCTGCAGAGGAGGCCTTTATATGGTGTTGCAAGGGTAAGGTACTGCTGCTCTGCACCTGTGATGGCCCTGAACTGTTTGTTTTTGTCTCTGTTTCTGTTTCAGAAAGTTGGCTCCATCTGGTGAGAACTTGGAGTATATGGTTTGGGGACTTGGAGGTGTGGCTGTTTCAAGATTGAGCCGCATCTGGATTGAAAGACAAATAAGCCAGGCTTCCTCTATCTGCTCTCTCTCCCTGGGCTGTGAAGATTCACATTTGGCAGCCATGATTTGGCCTCTTGTCTTTACAAAATAAAAGAATAATCATTTTTGAAGGCAAGCAACTGTGTGGTTTTCCATGTGTTGTTGTGACCTAAATGAGCTGGCCATAAGAAATGGCGGCTCGTCCAAACAAAAAAAAAGGCTGGTCATTGTTTAGGTAGTTTGTTTCAGTGCTTCGTTAAGCTGATTGCTTGCAACTGTTTGCTGTGCTGCAGTGTTGGAGCGGTTTTGGTCTCTGGTAGGTGTGAATTGGATTACAAAAAGACCTTTAATGTACAGAAAACCTGTAATTTTCTCCTTTGAGTCCTACTCAGGCCTAAAAATGACCAAAAACCTACAATTTTTTTCTTTGAGTCCTACTCAGGCGAAAAATCTTACAAAAAGACCTTTAATGTCCAGAAAACCTGTAATTTTCTCCTTTGAGGGCATTGTCTGTAAGACATTGTCCACTAGGGATTGTGTCCATTGGTTTCACCTTAGGTGGTGGGAAGGTGGACAGAGCAGTTGTTTCAGGGGCACATTCGCTGCTGCAGGACGGTCGCCATTTAGTGGTTGCTTTCCGGGCTGAGTCATTGACTGCATATAATTCTGATTATTGCGGTCCATGCAATGCATAACTACCCATCACAAGTATGACACGAACACTAGGATTGAGCTTTAGATAAGTTTTGGTTAGGGGGGAAGGTTTTGCAAAGGGCAACGTTGGCCGAGTGCAAATATGGTTGTTTTCTGTGGTATTGGTTTTTTTTTGTTTTACACCATGTCAACGGAACACAGGAATCCTTTGGTTGCATAATTCATGCAACGAGCTTGTTACATTACGTTATCTCAATTTGCAAAGGCAAATTTGGTGGATTTAGCTGTGTATTTGGATTGGAAGAAGCCTGAGCAAGTTCCTAAAAACAAACACAAAAAAAAAAGCTGAGCTGAGGGTTATTGTAGAGGGCCTTGCAGTGTCAAAGGGTATTTTGGAGCTTCAAAGTAAACGTTCCAGCGATTATTCAGAATCTGTCATATGATCAGTATATGCAGCTGGAAAGGGAAAAGGCAAATATGGAAAAGGAGAGATTTCAGTTCCATCTGGAGCAGGAAAGAATAAAAGCAGAACAGGCATGGAAAGCCAGGGAGGCAGAGGTAAAGATGACTTTGGAAAGGGAAAGGTTAAAGCTGGAACAGTTGGAGTTGGTACGAGAGGGGAAGGCTAGTGAATTTCTCCTTGGCTCTGGAACATCACGACAAGCTCCTATCAGTGGTGTAGAGTTTGATGTTGCTGTCAAGTTGTTTGTTGCCAAACTTTAATGAGATGGATCTACATACTTTCTTTGCATTGTTCAAACAGGTCACAGATACCAGAAGTTGGTCTGATGCTGATTGGACCTAAATGCTACAGTGTGTTTTCACGGGCAAGGCTCAGGAAGCATATTCTGCCTTTAGTCCAGTTGAAAGTATGGATTATGCTATGGTAAAGGCTGCAGTACTTAAAGCCTATGAATTGGTCCCTGAGGCATATAGGCTCAAGTTCCAAAGCTGGAAGAAGGGTGACAAGCAAACTCATGTGGAGTTTGCATGTGATATTGCTGCTCATTTTGGAAGATGGTGTTCTGGTGATAAATTTGAAGTATATGGTTTGGGGACTTGGAGGTGTGGCTGTTTGAAGATTGTCAATGGGCCACACCTGGATTGAAAGACATAAAAGCCAGGCTTCCTCTGTCTGCTCTCTCTCCCTGGGCTGTGAAGATTCACAACTGGCAGCCATGATTTGGCCTCTTGTCTTTACAAAATAAAAGAATGATCATTTTTTAAGGCAAGCAACTGTGTGGTTTTCCATGTGTTGTTGTAGCCTAAACGAGCGGGCCATAACAGCCCCGCACAGCAGGTTTGTATGATTGTGAGGGAGGAATCAGCAGTAGAGCATTAACAGAAAAGCCAGTTTGTTGACGTGTCAATGTCTGTGGCACAAGTCGACGTTACTTTGGAGGAGTCGACTAGTCACAAAGTATTCTCTCTCTTGCTTCCATTACCTGACAGCACACAAGCCTTTATTCAACACATGTCAATACTCTCATCTTTCTTCATGAAAACATGGAGCGCAGGGTAGTGATGCATGAATCAGTGGACCCGGGTCGGGCTGGTGGGGGTCCAAAAAACATCACTTTATTTGTGGGGCGTCAAATAATTCCGCAAAAGCAGATTGGGGAAAAAAAACAAACAAACCCTGACCCACACATCACTGGCACAAGGTCAAGACTGAAGGAAGATGATGGCTGAGTAGGATTACTAAACTGACTGTGATCTAGAAAAACTATCGTCTTGAGTAATGTTCTGTGAACCATGCAAGCAAACCAATACTGAAAAATTTGGACGGCCAGTGTGTTTGGATTATTCTGTTCATTTCTTTCAATATGACAATGCACTCATTTCTCTAACATGTTGTGCATCTTGGCTGATGCCGTCTTAATCTTTTTCCACTTTATGTTGTTCACTTGAGTTTCAAAGAAATTTCAAGGTGTTAACCTACGTTTTGTTTTGGTTAAAATGTCTGAGAAGGACTGTTGATGCTTGTATCTTGCGAGGTTTTTATTCTACACTTTACAGTACATTGTTAATGTTATGGTGAACGTTAGTTGAAGTTTATCATTGTTGCTGTGCATCTGTGTTGTTCCTCCACTGTCAATGTGATGACTTTGACTTTATTAACAAATAAGTTGATTTGAAAAAAATCTTAAATCACTAATGCCCTAGTCGGCAGCAAATGCAGGACCAGACTGGGACATAGAGTGTAACTTTTGGGTCAATTTAGCCATTCCCCAAGCCAGGAGGAAGGCGGGCGGTTGGAATTAAGACTTTAAAAAAACTAGAATTGACAGATTATACTTTATTTGTAGTTGTAAACATATTTATTGGGTTTTCATAGTCACTCTTTGACTTCTAGCACCTTTTAGGATATACAACAGATACTTTCATGACTGAGGAGTTTGAAACACTCACACTGCAGCTTTTAATAGTGAACAAAATATTCTAATATTTTAATATATATTACACCTTAACAAATAATATTTACAACATCTTAATATATTTTCAGTTATATTAAACTATATCCATGCATATCAAATCCTAGTGATTTCTTTCATTGTCATTATTCAGATTTTTAAAAAAAAATATCAAGTCTTCCTTTTGTGAACAGGTGCAGATCTCATCCCTGTATATTTGAGTTGTTGGTCTTTGTGACTGTAGAGAAACAGCAGTGCCACACATGCAGACAGCGCCGAGGGGCAGCCCTGGCCTCTAGCGCTGTGGCCTTGGCTCTGGTGTATCACGCACCCTGCCCCACCAACCCACCCACCTCCATCCTTACCCAGCAGTCTCCAGCAGAGCCAGCTGAGTCCAGTCTGTGCCTGCCAGCTGCACCCCCCTGGGCAGGCAGGGGTCACTACCACACCTCATCTGCTGCTGAAAATCCTTCAGATATCAAGATGTAACCTAGGAGAGAGCAGACTCAGAGCATGGTAAACGTTTTAATTGCACTAGTCACATTTAATATCTTGGCAAAGTCTGTACAAATGTCCCTCTGGAAATAAAGAGATTGTTAAATTTCCTTCAGATCATTTTGATGTAGAGTGGTAATGTTTGTTATCACTGTTATTTTATGCTTACTGTGGAGATTAAAATGAAAACTACTACTGGCAGTACTGTTTAATGAAGTGTATTTTTATTTTTATTGAGATGTGAACATGTGCAATAACTATTTTATTGACACACATCAACAGCCCGTTTTACATGTGTATATCACTGGTACTGTTTACATGCACAACTCTGCTTATGCTGTTGGAAGCGACGGCTAACCCAATATTTTTCAAGTTATCACATTAACATGAAGGATATCTGGCAGCGGTGGATCTGGCGGTGGCAGTAGGACCAAAAACATGATATCCTCAAAACTCCCTTCGGAGATATAATAGTACTTCAATCATCCAGGTGGCTCCTTTATTTCCAGTTTTTCATTATTGGACACACAGATGAATCCAGGTATGCCTAATTAATCAGATGTCACAAGAAGTAGCAAACATACCTGGATTAATGAGTGTGTCCAATAATGAAAGACAGAAAATAAAGGAACCACCTGAAGTTCAGGAAGTAGTGGGGCTTTGCATAAAGCCCATTGATGGAGTTATGAGATGATCCTAGTGATCATGTAAACTGTATCCTGATATGCTTTATCAGAGAACAGCAGTAACCTGACTATAATAAATCAGATTAACACACCTGGCTTTCTCCCCAATACTCAAGGCACAAGGTGCTATTGTTCGTCATAGTTATTATTATGACTGACTTATGCAAAACTTTGAAAAAATGTGGCCCAGAGCTTTGGAAATAGACCCAAACATAATATTGCAAAAATGTGCAGCCTGAGGCCTGTTGCACAAAACTAGGATAAGGGATTAAGCCGGGATATGTTGGTTATCCCGGCTTAATTTATCCATGATCTGGTTGCACAAAACCAGGATAGGGGGCAGCAGGATATGTTTTGATAAAAGTTACCATGGAGATTTATTCTGTGGAGCTAGCCTGCTCCAGACCAGGCTAAGTTCTAGGATTTATTTAATCTCATCCCTTACCTCAGTCACAGTCACCACAAATGGAACCAATAGTTCTTCCACTGCCCACAACACAATGGAACAACATTAACTGGACCCACTGTCATTATTTAAACTTGTGTGATGACTAATTTCAATAATTTCACATAAATTACAGTTTTTCCTGTGGAGTTGATCTGTTGGTGTGACAGTATCCAATTGGGGGGGGGGTATGATAAATGACTATGTGGGTACCCGTCAGTGGAAGGGAAAATGAACCCCTGACTTAAGGGTCAGTTCACTAATGAATTTACTCTAGATCTAACTTTTATTAAGTCATTTATCACCATTTATCATAATATTATCTTGTGTCCTTTGTATTTTATCAGTATAAATCAGGTCTTTTTCTATATTTGACTGATCATGCAGATGTTCATTAAAGCTCAGATTAAAGTTGGGAGCAGAAGGTTTATTTATCCCAAAGGTAAATTCACTGAAGTCAGTGAGTTCATGTGTTTATCACAGTTCTCCAGTCTGATGCACTTACATTTACACAGTTTCACTAACATCTACAGTCAGTTTCACTGACAGTTTAAACTGATTCAGAATCAGTACAACTAGTTTTCGTAGACATTAATTAACTCTTTGATTGTAATTGTGCTGGTTTCATTAAATCAGTCAGTGTGTATCTGTGTTCTTCTTACTCATTCAGGTGCTCTGCAGTCCTTTTCCAGTCTGTTTTGGGTTGTTTTAATAAATGTGTCGGTGTTGTCTTTCTTTTTGATTCGGTCCTTTACTTCCTCGTAAACCAGAATGAGGAGTTTTACATCCAACAGGTACGCTGCTGTAGATTCCATGGTGAATCTGTGATTGATGTCGGGGTCTATTGAGGAAATCGCGTGCGCGCATTTATCCAGGATTACTTCCACCTGGCTTGATGAATCCATAGTCGTTCATCCTGGCTTGTTCCTTGTGCAACTGATTAAGCCTGGATGGCATTGTTTTGGATTCATTGAGTGTGGCTTACTCACTTATCCCGGACGATGGAATCCTAGTTTCGTGCAACAGGTCCCTGGTCTTGTAGTTTCAGTTTTGCAAGTAAATAAATTATTTAAAGACAGCATTTCTTAATCGGTTTAACTTAATGGTAAATTAGTGGGTCATACCTAGTGGATAACTTGTCATCAACAGAATTCTAAGTTGGAGTATGCACAGTATTGCAGAGAGCACAAATAGTAAGTACACCAACCTTTAAATACACATATACTACATAGTTGCTTGTAATTATTACAAACAGTGACACCGGCAGAAGCATAAGTCAGAATATCTACATTATTTATCAAAATGGTGAACCCACGATCCAATGCATGACTACTTCTTCATAAAAATACTTTAAAGTAAATTTAAAAGTATGTAGTACTTTACTTAAGTTTGTTGATGAAGGATGTCTACTTTTTATTTGGTATATATATTTGTACTTTTACTTAAGTACTACACTTTAGTACTTCCTCCACCGCTAGTGATTTCAAAATTTAGGCATTTGAAAAACAGTATCAATAATTCAACTGATTCATTTTTTTTTTCTTTCCTGTTGTGCTGTTGCAAAGTTATGGTAAAGGTTTGTTGTAATTAATAACTTGGACATACAAATGCAACGTGGAACAACATAACTTTCATCAAAATATATACACTAGGCAAACACACGAGACTACATTTTCTGAAGGAAATGTGCGAATGTCTTGTTACAATTGTCTGATTACTCCCAGCTATCAAATTTTTATGGTCAATAGAGGATTAGTGTTCAATATATGAAATAAAAGTGTCTTTGATACATATTTATTGTATAAATAAGAAATATTAAATTGTATTTTCGAGTCAATGCAATATAGTTTTGTTCTAGTAGGCTGTTTCTTTTACATGTGCCCTTGAATAACAAGAAAGATAAAGTCTTACATGAATTTGGATAACTACTGAATTAAACATCTCAAATCAAAGTAATACATATCAAATTATTTAATCAATAAAAATGAAACTCATCAAACTAATCATAAAAATACATGACTGTAGATTATTT
The DNA here is from genome assembly GCA_029814465.1 of Ostorhinchus cyanosoma. Taxonomy (NCBI): domain Eukaryota; kingdom Metazoa; phylum Chordata; class Actinopteri; order Kurtiformes; family Apogonidae; genus Ostorhinchus; species Ostorhinchus cyanosoma. The sequence goes on from JAPTYQ010000019.1 coordinate 37,311,415, forward strand.
AAAAGTGAGTAATTCAGAGCTAAATTGGATCTCAGTCAAGCTGACCCAGTCAGGATGATTCATGTTTCTACTTCTAAGTGATGGTTTGCATCAGATGCCCATTTGTGCTACCACATTTTATAACATTCTCAGTAAAAGAAAACCTGTAATTGAGCGGAGGGAGCTAATGGTACCCCCTCAGGCTCTTTTCTGAAATGTCAGAGAGAAGCATCAGCAGCACAGTAACAAACACTGTTCTGTAGAATATGTTAATTCAGTAAAACACAAAAGGCTGTCATTTTACATATGGTAAAAATCCCTGTTCACATCTTTAGCTTTTAACGACAGTCATGTCACTGTTAGTTACAATAGTAAATGTTGTCAGCCATGGGGGAGATTTTTAAGAAAAAGAGAAGTAAAACATGTTGAAGAGAAGATGAATCTTGGATACTTTGAAAAATGATGCCTGCTGCCAAAACAAGAGCGGAATATGGCTTTAAATAATGGCCCTTGTCAGGGTTTGGATGATGAGAAGGTACAGAAATAGAATTGCTGGAGAAATAAAAGTCTATATTTAGTCTGTCCTCTCCTTTGTCTAATTTTAGTTAAGAATTAATCCTGCTGGCTGCCCAGACAGAGGTCTCATCCATCTGCACAAGGGTGTTGCAAAATATCCTAGGAACAACTATGAGATGGAAGAAAATGTCTTTCATCAAAGTGGAAATACCTGGATTGTAAAAACCGCCTGACTATCAGAGTCCCTCCAGTAGGTTTGTAGAGGTCGATGAGTCCATGTATCAGAGAGAAGTCATAGATATTTTGGGATCGGTGGGATTATGATGTCAGTTTTAAACACAGCAGAGATAATGGTGTCATTGACTTAATGAGATGTTTCACCTTGGCTGTAGCCTTGGCTGATGGCGACGTATTAGCCCCACATAGACACACAGGGACACTCAGCTATTAAACGCTCACATTCTCAGGCAAATCATTTGACTCTAATTGGCCCTTTGTCTCCCCCGACCCCACAGGACTGTTCTGTGGGTCAAGACATCACTTTTAATTAGAATTCTGTCCAGTTTAAGTTTACTGTAGTTCCAAAATAATCTATACATCTGCAGTTATCCCCAAGTGGATGGGAAAAAAATCAGCTGGTTTATTTAGTTTATTTAGTTTTAGTTTTGACATGATGAGGATACATTTGGCTACTTTGCTGCTTACTTAAAAAGTTACTAAAACTTACTGCATTGCCCCCCCCCCCCAAAAAAAAAAAACTCTGGCCAAAAGGATTTATAGAGTTGACATTGAATTTTTCACACCACATTCTTATGAATCAATTTTCAAGGCAGACTTCTTGAGGAGAGGTCAGCCAACACCAACGCTAGCTAGCTTGCTTATCTAGTGGACATTCTCTGTCCTCAAGAGAAGACAAACATATTTCAGGAATTTGAGTGGACAGAGGAGCCTGACAGCCTCCATGGACATAAAAAAAAACACTTATTGATGGAATGGAAACACACAAATCACCTCTATGGCAGAGTCATTGAAGTTTTCAAACAAAAGAGGATGGATTTTGAATATAAGTAATGAGCATCTCTGCTGAGTAGGTGTAACGAAGACCCCTTCATTACTAATGACTGGCCTTGTAAATATTGCACAAAGGGTATTCAATAATGACACATGGCACTTGAATGATGATTATTGCGTTTTGACAGGATTTGCACAGAGCAGTTTGCACATTGCATATTTGCACATTATTTATTGAATGAGTATCCTTGAAGATTTTAAATGTTAAGTTATTGAGTAGTGGGATTGTCAGAGGCAGGAATGAACAGTTGGCTAAACCTGAGGGAGAGAGGAGCTAGGTTAGCCACAAAACAGTACTGTGGGCGCACCTATGTTCAGGTTTGAATGGGGGAAGTTCAGTTATGTGCAATTGGAATAATAACATAATCTCATGTAAACAGGCCCAATGGGCCTCATGTAAACAGCCCAATGGGAGTTTTTATTCCTGTTTAATTCCGAATAAAGGTTAATTCCGCTTTAAAATGACCATGTAAACACCTAATTCCAGTTGAAAATGATAATTCCGAATTAAACTTAATTCCGAATAAAGTCACTGGTTTATTCCAATCTTAATTCCAAATTAACTCATTCCTCAGACATGTAAACAGTTAATTCCACTTTAACGTTATTCCGGTCATTCTGCGCATGTTCCTTGTCTTGTCGTGTCTTGATGATGCACATATTCTGCGCTGCCAAAGTGAGCTCTTCTGCCGTATGTTTTTGTCCTGTTAGATAAATATTGATTGTGAACTGCTCCAGATGATGGACATGGTATAGTTATGGTGTAACAGTTTGAAATTGTCACACAGTGACAGGTCAGGTTTGTCTCTTCCTGGGTTTTTGTCTTGTCATTTCCTGTTTTATTTTGAAATCCTAACTCTCCTCTCGTTTCAGACCACTTGCCCTTCCTCGTGTGTCTCCTGAACTCTGTCCTAATTACCGATTGTCTCCACCTGTTCCCCATTACCCTCATGTGTTTAAATAGTCTGCAATTCCCTTGTCTTGTGCCGGTGTGTCTTCGTTCACCGACCAATTCACTCGAGCCGGCTTCCTGATCTTGTCCACAGTCTTGATTATTTCCACGTAAGCTTTTGATCCTTGAAACGAGTGACTTTTTGTTTGTAATTTGAATATCTTAGTTCTTTAGTCATAGTTAAAGTTCATAGCCGTGTTGCTTGCATCCGTTGGAGTGATTTTGTTTTGTCATTTAATGTTTCCTAGACTTATTTCATAGCTTTGTTTTCCTCCTTTGGAGTGATTTGGTTTTCTTTTAGTGAATCATAGATTTAGATCTAAACTTATAGTTTACCTCTGTTTTTCTAGAGTGATTTCTGTTGCGATATTTTTCCTCCTATTGTGGAGCGTTTACATTTTATAGCCTTTTGATTTACCTTCTTCGGAAGTGATTTTGATTTGGTTAAATTTTTCCAAGCCATATTTCTGTTCACTAGTTTCATTTACTCCTTATGGAGTGATTATTTTGTTTTCTTTTCTGTCTAAGATATTTCTCCTGCTAGGTTAAATAATTTCATAGCCTCTTTGTCACCTTGTTAAGAGGTCTCTAGCTGTGAGAAACAAAGTTTGATTCAAAGAGTATTCTCTGCGTCTGAGTCCTGTGTTGAGTTCCGGCCTGACAGAAATCATCTTAACTGGGTTTACAGCTTTCGTAATAATGGTATTCACCCTCAATAAAACAAATATCTCGGACTCTCTGTAAAATGTCTTGTTAGTTTAAATTTTTTGTATAGTGTCGATGGTTTCTAAGTGTGACACCAAATGCACAGCCTGCCAGTGGATTTTACCAATGTATTTTTTTTCATAACCCAAACATGAAAACTCCAGTTTAGTATAAAAAGAAACATCTGACGACTTGAAAAAGTACAAAAAATATATTGATTTTATTTGCACAGTGTTTGTCTGGTCAGTATCACTATTCACCACATTTGTGCTTTTTTGTTTTTTCCAATTGGATGGACCTAGTTCTTGAATACACCAGCGTCTTCTGGTGCCCCTGAACACATCGGCAGTGATGTTACCTGAGATCATATGATGTTTCGGGTCTTTCAAACATCATACATCCTACTCAGGCGACCCAGCCACGGGTGATCAGCCCGGGCTTGTGCTCAGGTGGCGCCTGCTTTTCCCCATGGTTCTCCTCTTCGAATCCAGAGCCATCTCGAGGCTTTCTCCGCTGCTTCAGTGATGTTCTTGATGGCTCTGCTCCTTGCTGTTCCTGTGGTACCCAGGGCTTTGTGGAGTGAGTGCCCCACAAATCCTCTACTGCCAACTTCGATGGGCATACAGCCCTGCATACGAAGGTCGGTGACCAGGCTCTCGGACTTCATCCTCTTCCTCTCGTTGGCCTCCCCCAAGCGGTCCTCCCATGGCACTGTCAGCTCCATGATTATGATGCTCTTCATACTCTCTGAGACCAGAAGGATCTGGCCTCAAGGCAGAGCGGACGATGTGCTGGTGGAATCTCAACTGCTGCCCCAGGTCTACGGAGAGCTGCCAGTCTTGGGATGTTTCCAGGATCCCGGCTGGAGGCTTTTTACAGCCTGCCTCTAATTGGTCTCCTGCTTTTACAAAAGCAATTGTGCAGGTGGAATTGCGCCCTCGGCCAGAGCCGCTGATCCGTTTGCTGATGGCTTCTGCAATCGGCTTCAGAACCTGATTGTGGCGCCAGGTGTAACGGCCCTCGCTAAGCGCTTTTGGGCAGCAGCTAAGAATGTGTTGCAGTGTGCCTCTTGCTGAACACAGTTGGCAGTTCGGGGTCTCCACTCTCCTCCAGGTGAAGAGGTTTGCTGGACTAGGGAGGATATCATAAACTGCCCGGATCAGGAAGCTGACGCGGTGTGGCTCGGACTGCCATAGGTCCATCCAGGTGACTTTACGGTCCATGGCATCCTCCCATCTGGTCCAGGCCCCCTGCTGCCCCAGACCAGCCGCTCTGCTCGTTCTCCCTTCCTCCACTGCACTCCTGACCTCCTCCTGTATCCGCTTCCGTTTCTCCTTCCCCTTGCACTCCCTGTACCAGGGTGGTGTTGAAAACATCCCCAGGCCTGCTCTTCCGTGAGCCACCACTCTGACCAGATCTCTGGGGTGCAGTCGTGCTTCCGTGTCCAGCACAGCCAACTGGGCACTCCACTTCCTTCCGGTCTTCACCACTATGCCTGCCTGGGCTACCTTCGGGTCCCGTGAGTCTCTGTACATCAGTACCTCACGTGTTCGTGTGACCTTGAACTCCTCTTCCAAAGACTTCAGGGGCAACTGGAGCTTCATGGTGTTCCCATAGAGGGCGATGTTGCTGAGGATTCTAGGTAACCCCAACCATCTCCTGAGAAAGGTACTGACCTTCCTTTCCAGGGTCTCCACCGTGGAGATTGGGATCTCATATACAAGTAGTGGCCAGAGTATCCTTGGCAATATACCATGCTGGTAGATCCATGCTTTGAACTTGCCCGGGAGGCCAGATCTGTCCACTGCTCTAAGCCAGCTGTCCAGTTCCAGGCGGGTTGCCCAGACTGATGAGGAGTCTTTAAGGCTGCTGTCAAAGACCTTGCCCACGTTTTTCACCAGCTTCTCCGAGACTGATGGTATCATAGCCCCTTCGATGTCAAACCGGAACCTGTCTGTGACTTTACCCTTCTTCACAACTAGGGATCTGGACTTAGCTGGTTTGAATCCTATCCGAGCCCAACAGATGAGTCTTTCCAGCCCTTTGAGGATCCACCTGCATCCTGGCACAGACTCTGTGGTGATAGTCAGGTCATCCATGAAAGCCCTGATTGGGGGCTGGCGTGTACCTGACTGGGTCCGTGGGCCCCGGCACTCTGGCTCTGCAGACTTGACAATCATGTTCATTGCCAGCGCAAACAACATCTTTGGTTTATGGTCCCCCCATGCTCAGCCCGTTTCTTTTATATACCTGTGTGTGTGTGTGTGTGTACGTCGGTGTGGTGGCGGTTGGTGGTGGCTGGGTGTACTGATTTTAATATGTAAAGCACTTTGTGCTACATCGAACTGTATGAAAAGTGCTATATAAATAAAGATTGATTGATTGAAAAAAGGACACTGAGATAGTACAGCCTGCGATTATCCCCACTTCCAACCTGTGCCACTCTGATGTAGTGTTTCCCGCTGTTACTCTCATCCTGAACTGATCATAGTAATCCACGATCAGCTCTGCGATGCGGTGTGGCACAGGGTGTCTGGCCATGGTGGTCTTGACCAATTTGTGTGGGATGGAGCCATAAGCATTGGCTAGGTCTAACCACAACACAGTGAGGTCTTCCTTGTTCTCCCTGGCTTCCCGAATGAGTTGGGTCACCACTCCAGTGTGCTCTAGACACCCCGGCACTTCTAAGATCCCTCCCTTTTGCTCCAAGGTATCGATGTAGTTGTTACTGGACAGGAAGTCCCCCAGCCGCCTTGCTACTACGCTGAAGAAGATCTTTCCTTCTACGCTCAGCAATGAGATTATCCTGAACTGGTCGATCTTCTTTGAATCCTTCTCTTTAGGGATCCAGACACCTTCAGCAAATCTCCACTGCTGGGCCACCTTCCCTCTCCTCCACACGACCCTCAGCATCTTACAAAGTTGCTTGAGTAGCAGTGGACAGTTCTTATAGACCTTGTACGGGACCCCACTTGGTCCCGGGGCTGAGCTAGCTCTGGCCTTCTTCACAACCTCCTGGACCTCTTTCAGCAGTGGCTCCTTGGTGTCAAATTCCTTGATAGGAGGCGGTGGTTCTACCAAGATATCTCACTGGCCCAGCTCTTCCTGTCTGCATGGGTCACTATAGGTGTTATGGAGATACCAGTCTATCTCCTCCTTGGAGCATCTGAGGGTCCCATCCCGTTTCTGCCCCAGCAACTGCTTTGTGAAGCCAAAGGGGTTGGCTATGAATCCAGCACGCTTCCGGGATCTCTCTTTCCGATGCCTTTGGTGCCACTCGGCCCTACGCAAGGTTAATAGCCTTCTCCTCAAGATGGCCCGCAGCCATGCCAGGGGGGGAGGCTGGTCCTCACTTGCTTCCTTGTACTGTTTCTTAAGGGCCTTCAGTTCCTGTCGGACTTTGTGGATCTCTGCAGCCCTTCGGTTCATGGTATATGGTGTCCAAGCTGGTCTATTCTCCTCTTCACCAACCTCTCCTTGGCCAGACTGATGACGATAGTCGTCATAGCCTGCAGCCTGCGGTCCACCTCTCCCTTCACGAAAGTTTCAAGCACTTTGTCGACATCCTTGTCAAACTGCTCCCAAACTGTAGTCTTACAGGCCGGTGGCCACTTGATTCAAACCTTCGCCAGGGGCAGAGTTGGGGGAACAGTTACTGTCACATGGAGGCTCTGGGCTCTGTGGGGTGCTTCCTGGCCCGGCTCCTCCCATCAGATATGGTATCTGTGCACTGTGACACATTCTCCTCCACCAAACACTTCATCCTGGCCTGATGAATCTTGAGGCCATGGCTGTTTTTGCAGATTTTCCCGCATCTGTAAACTGCGGTCGTAGTCGTTGTCCATTGCCATAGGTCGAAATCCTTGGTTCTGTCAGATTGGGGTGCTCATCCTCCCCCCCTCTCGGGCTCCCCTGGGGGTATTTCTCCATGAGTCGATCTGTAGCTTATGATGGGTTTCCTCCTCTCGGAGGAAGCGGTTTGGGTTGCCAACCCTCTCCACCCCGGTTGCTGTCTTTCCAGGCGGCCAACTGTCTCTCCAGTCATCACCAGTCTTTCCTGGTCATCAACCAGCCTCTTCCTGGCTGTCACTGGCTTCACCAGAACAAATAACAGATCCGTTTGCTGATGGCTTCTGCCTAAATTATTCCAAATCTAGAGCTTTAAATTGCTGCCTTTGGCACTGTAACTAAAGTAAAGTTCACGTTTATTGTCCCGGTGGAGAAATTCAACCTGTGCCTTTAACCCACACAAGGAGCACTGAGCTGCCACCGAAGGACGTGAGGGTTGACTGCAGGTCTACCAGTGCCTTGGCTAAGGCTACTGACAAGAGAAATAACCTTGCATTCATGTTTTTTAATTGCGGGGGAATCCAGAGGACTCAGGTGCTACACTTAAAATTAGAATTTCACCTTTTAAAGATACCGTATTTTCTGCACTATAAGGCGCACTGGGTTATAAGGCGCACCTTCAATGAATGGCTCATTTTAAAACTTTATTCATATATAAGGCGCACCGCATTACAAGGCGCATAGAAGCTACAGTAGTGGCTGGGATTGCGTTATGCATCTACTACATAGAGCTGCGCTAAAGGGAATGTCAACAAAACAGTCAGATAAGTCAGTCAACCTTTATTAATAGAATACAAACCAGCATTCTGACAACTCCGTTCACTCCTAAAATAAATAAACAGCTGTTTTATTATTCTCCCGAGGTAATGTCAGTGACATAGTATTTTCGCGACAGCAAGGTATAACCAGTAGTGCAAGATTTTAATCACATAAAAGAAACAGTCTGATACCGTTATGGTAAATCAAACGTTAGTGCAATCACAATATAATAACTCTCGAAATAGTGCAAAGAAATAATAATGTAACAATAACTCAACGTTGTTCATACGTTAATGTCCATATTCACAATATGACCAACCTTGTTCAGCTGTAAACACACAAAAGAAACACGTAAATGTCATTTTATCGGTTTATTCCTCATTACCAAACCCCTCGAATTCTTCTTCTTCGGTGTTCGAATTGAACAGTTGGGCGAATACGGGATCCAACATGCCCGGCTCCGTCTCATCCAAGTCATTATCCGAGTCAGTGTCGCTGCTGTTGTCAGGCAGTTCAGTGACAATTCCTGCCTTCCTGAAAGCTCGGACCACAGTTGAGGCGGATATATCAGCCCAGGCATTAACTATCCACTGGCAGATAGTGGCGTACGTTGTTCACCTTCCGTCATCCACTGCTCCCATGCAGTTCGCAGTCTGGCTTTGAATGTCCTGTTCACTCCAATATCGAGCGGCTGGAGTTCTTTCGTCAGTCCACCCGGAATGACGGCAAGCACTGAATTCGTGTGCTTTACTTGTTTTTTTTTTACGCCATCGGTGATATGGGAGCGCATTGAGTCATAGATCAACAGGGAGGGAGCTGTGTGAAAAAAGCCAGCCGGTCTCTTCACGTAAATTTCTCTCAGCCACTCACTCATCTTTTCTTCATTCATCCATCCCTTCGAGTTGGCTTTGATGACGACGCCGGTTGGAAAGTCAATGTCGGAAAGGAATGTCGAAGGTGAGTGGAACCTCGTCCATGTTTATGATGTGCTCTGGTCGAATCTGTTTTTCATTTATCTTGGTTTTGCAGTATGCGCGGAAAGTGGCCAGCTTTTCTTGGTAGTCCTGTGGTAGTTGCTGTGAAACAGTGGTCCGTGTGCGGATGGAGAGATTCCGTCTTTTCATGAACCTAAAGCACCAAGAAGGACCGCCTCTAAATTCACTTATATTAAGTTTGCGTGCAAACACTATTGCCTTCATTCGAATTGTGATGTTAGAAACACTTCTACTTGCTGCTCTCTGGTCAACAACCCACTGTTCGAGTTCGTCCTCCAACTGCAGCCATCTTGCTTTGTTCCCACGGAAACTCTGTCTAGTCTTCTTTGATTGGTGCAGCTCATCTTGTTGCTTCCTCCACTTCCACACCATTGACTCGTTAATGTTATATTCCCGAGCTGCTGCTCTATTCCCATGTTCAACTGCATGACTGATAGCCTTCAGTTTTAACTCTCCGTTGTAAGCGTGTCTCTTGATAGGAGCCATATTGGGGTCTTTACACAGGCACATGGAAATGAAAATGTGCGCTACTTCTACGGGAGAAAATGGGATGGGCCACCCCGTAGTTCACATATAAGGCGCACCGGGTTATAAGGCGCACTGTCGGCTTTTAAGAAAATTGAAGGCTTTTAGGTGCGCCTTATAGTGCGGAAAATACGGTAGTACATTGTCAACTTAGGGGCAAAACCAAGGGGCCAGGACCTTGGCTCCAAAATGAAGCACATGTGAAAGGTGAAGTACTGCTGATGGCCACTGGGCTCCACTGCCGTAAATCACAATATTTTACAATTAGAGGTGAAACATGACAATACAGTATGAAAAATGTTGAGCTTGGCCCAAAGTTTGTGTGTGGTCACAATGTAGCGATATCACTTACAGTTTACGCAGAAGTTCTTGAAAAACCCTTTCATTTTCAATAGTAGTAACAAAACCGTTGACTTTTGTTCTGACTGCTGCTGCTTCGCCATACTTTAACCTAGAGACTTTAAACTTTAAAATGCAGGCATTTTTGTCATCTCTCCAAGGATGTCTTTGGTATGAGGATGGGGTATACAGCTTTCAATAGGTGAGTCTTAAATCCCCCTGGGTTGCGTCAAAATTTCACTTTTTAGAGCGTGTGATGTCATCAGCTAGAGGGGAAGAGCAGTGGAAATTTACTGGAAAATTTTCTGAGCAACTCGCCCTCCCACCCAAACAATACAAAGGAAGGGAATAATCTTTTCCAAAAATGTAGGAACGGTTCCTGGGCTTCATATGAACCCATGTTTGAAGGCCTAGTTATTTTTCAAGTGAAATGTCAGGCAGTAGTTTAGGGGTAAATCCCTCCTCAGCTCTTATATAAATCAATACAAATTTGTACCAAACAGATCTTCTTGCTCCTGGTGAGTTGACTGTTTTTACACTGCCGTAAGTTGGTAATTTCTCACTGTATGGAAAAAACAACTACATCTGTGTGTTCCCCAGGTCCTTCTGCTGCTCAGGATCATGTTTGTTTTCACCTATTAATTACAGGTTTCCCATAACTAGCAGCTGTTCAGGAACTTTTTCAGTGTTTCAGAGTCATTAATGAGCATTGTTGTGTCTGTGTCTTCAGTGCCTGCAGTGCTCGATGTCATGGTAACGGCACATGTGGTCTGTGTGGCACAGCTGCAGACAGTAAAGATATTTAAGGCCCCACAAAAAAAAGCTGAAAAAATACAAATACACCAAAATTAAAAATAACTAAATGGAAATAAACGAGACAAAACTAACCATCAAGCAACAGCTAGCGGTATATCCCCAAACGCCCCAATCCTTAACCAGACAGCTATGATGTCATGACATGAGACATCCCCAGGTCATGACCTTCATTTTCATTTCCAATATCCTTCAAGTTATAGCATCAACATGAAGGGTATTTGGCGGTGGTGCCGTTGGATGAGCCGGCGACGGCGGTCAGACCAAAAACATAATATCCCCGAAACTTGCGTTCGGGGATGTAATAATGAATACAATAAAAAAATAAAAATACATTTAAACAATAAATATAATCTCAAAAACTTCAAATAAATTCTCTGCATGAAATGAATGAGCTTGCTTCAGATCACATACACATACACATGGAGCTATTCAATTAAAGGAGCCTATTTATGCAATGCTTTAACAGGACTGACAGACTGTGGGAGGCTTCTCATCTGAATACAGGTCTACAGAAAATCTGTGGTGACGTCAGTCCACAAACCCTGTCTCAGATTCAACATATGAAGTGAACGAGAGCTAATTCTTGCTTTTATGTCAAACCTAGCCACAAGTCCACTGCTCTGACAAGAGGCAAAGCACATGGCTTACATTTCCCTCAGGAAATGCATGAAAGTCTAGTTTTAATTTGATTGAATTTAATTTCACCTCTCTGGATGGACCTCCTCCCCCTCACCTGTCTCATCTGGCTGGATGGACCCTCTCGTGCCCCTGCCCGACTACATCCTACATTGGCAAATGCATATCCCTCAGTCCTGGTGCATCTATAGCCTGTTCATCCATGGGAGTGGATCTCTCCTTCACTGTGGTTCTCCTCGTGGTTTCTCTTTTCCCACTGGGTTTTTGGAGTTTTTCCTTGCCAAGAAAGATGGTCTAAGCACAGGGAATGCCTGGTACATTAATCCATTTTCTTCATCTTCTGTTTATTTTACTGTTGTTTGTTTATATCCAACTAACTCTGTAAAGCCCTGTGAGATAACCTTGTTGTGATATAGGGCTCTACAAATAAAATTGAACTGAACTGAATTAATTTGCTACTGTGTAAAACACAGGAAATAGTTACAACCCTAGAGCAAACAGATGGAACAGATGTGTACTTTCAAATAAAATGAGGCTGATTGGACAAAACAAGAAATATACTTTGTTCATTCTGCCTTTTTATGTCTTTATACATTCTTAATTTGCATTTTCCATACTGGACCATTTCCTTCTTGATGGACATGGTATTGTATGGATGTGATGGAGATATATTAAAAATGCTCGTCTTGTATTCCTGTTGTTAACAAATTGGGATTTATGTTTGAGTTAAATACAGCACAGTAATTGGAAATCTACAATGAAAGCAATGACAAAAATGGATTTAACAACACTGTTTTGTTTTGGGTTTTTTTTCACTCACTTGGTAAGTAAAAGGCAGGTCATTTGAGATCTTGACATGAATCAAAATAAATGGATTATGAATGAACTGCATAATATTAACCAATGCATTTTGCAAATTGAGAACATGTACACAGCACATACATGCAAGTAGACAATGAGAGAATAAAGGTCTAAATGATTCATACACACATTTGTCTGTTTGTCCTTCTTTGCACTGCCTCATGTTCACATCTGAAAGTGGGTATTTTTAGATGTGTACCACCATTCTGTCAAATTAGACTCAAACACTATGAGACAGCCAATGAAGTCTTCCAAACAACCCAACCAAGTGTCATCGAGTGAACTAGTTTGGAAAGGACAACCACAGCAGATGAGTCTGTATCACACTGAATGAATCACATGCATTCACTCACACACACAAAGGCGAAACCGATGGAGGTTACAGCCCTTTAATCCTAGTAGTTTTCAATTAATATGATTTAACCTTCTTATCAATCCAGTATTATAAACCACAAATATGTTTGATTTAGACAAACAAGCACAATTCATCAGACCATTTTTGTATTTAAGAAAGTATCTATCTATCTATCTATCTATCTATCTATCTATCTATCTATCTATCTATCTATCTATCTATCTATCTATCT
>JAPTYQ010000019.1:37340402-37352620 GCA_029814465.1 Ostorhinchus cyanosoma
GTCAGGTGTGCTGGAGGAGGGAAACCTCTAAAACATGCAGGATAGGGGTACTCGAGGACCAGGGTTGGGAACCACTGTTGTAGAGGATCTGCTCTTCATTCATTAGCTTCAAAACAAATGCAGCCTTGGCCAGAGTTATGCCCTTACAACAGTAGGGCAAGTGCTCATGGGAGCACAGTCTTTGTCCCTTGAAAACACCACCGATTCCAGCAGAAGGTGTTACTGTAATCCACTTTAAACAAATTCTCTGTACAGGACCTTTACACAAAAGGGCTTTTTTTGTGTTTCATATACATAGCCCAGTCAAAAAACTACACACACACATAATACAGGGCATTCATGAAGTCTATTTACAATTTAGAAAAAATTTTAAGAAAAGTAATGTTAACAAGTGGTGCCAGGCACCACAAACCCCGCCCCTTGCAAACGTGTTACCTGATTTCCCCTATTTCTTCTTATTGCAAAAACACATTTTTGGTGATCTTGACCTTGACCTTTGACCTACAGTCACCAAAATTTTATGGAAACTATTCTGGACCACCTTGCACCTTTCCTGGAAATTTCATGGAAATTAGTCCAGTAGTTTTTGTGTAGAGTTGCTGACAAAGAAACAGACAAAGAAACAACAACAAAAAAACAAACCAAAAACAATACCCTTGCCTCCCCTTTGGGGGGCGGGGTGATCAGATTTGTTTTATGTACTTAACAGTTATCAAAGTTTTTAATCACATTGTGGGATCAGGTGCAATCCAATCAGGGATGGACTGGATCTCAGGAGTGCCGGGAGTTTTCCCGGTGGGCCACTGGGTCAGTGCTGGTAAGAGGAAATAAAAACTGCTGCTGCCAATGCCTGGGCAAGCTTGTGGCCAGCGCCCCTCAACAGAGTGAGAGTTGCTGCAGTTGGGCCAGGGGCTGGCCTTTAATATGGTTTCCTCCTGCAATGCTAATATGGTTGCTGCAAATCACAGCCAAGAGCCATGGTCTCATTGTCTCAGTCCACTGGTTGGGCATGTGAGTCAGGAGCTCTCTCTCCCAACTGCACCTGGTGGCTTTCATGCTCATGGCTACACAGCCTGATGATTATGTTATTATGACAAAATAATAGATGGTGTTGTGGGAAAAAGTGGGCTGCTACAAAAATTATTACCTCTGGTGATGGTGTTCAGAAATATGTGTAATATTATTATTATTATTATTATTATTATTATTATTATTATCATTATTGTCTTCTTGTAAATACTAACATTAAAAATAAACGTTTCTCATAATCAAGACCTTGGGTGCAAGGATGTGTCATTATCCCTTCAATAATGTGTGCTTGCATATGTGTATGGACTATCCACTGATATAATTAAGGTGTTTTAGTAAAATATTGCTTTTGGTAGAACTTGGTGTTCTGTTCACATCTGTTAGAATTACATGTGTATCACCTAGGGTATGAGTGTTAAGCATACACTGTAATTATTTTGTTGTTGCTGATTTGTGTTAAAACATTCTAATTTGAATAATATCAATGTTTTATGGGACATGAAATTTTTTTCAGCTGACCGCTACCACCCTATCCACGTCCCCTGGAGAGTTGACCAGTCAGGTACAAATTCCCGGGCTGCTTTTTTGCCCCAGTCCACCCCTGAATCCAGTCATTGGTCCATTTTACTTAAATGACATCACTTACTGCTAATGTTTACATTTGACCTCTGGACTAAATACGTGTCACCACAACTGGATGACCTTCAACCAACTGTGGCGAGGAAGAGGTGAAAAAGTTAAATATTTATCTAAACAAGGGGAAGACCTGACAACAACACCCTGGGAATTTCATCCAGGGAATTAGTCTGTACAAGGGCACACAGGTTTGTTGTTCTGTAGAGGGCAAGAGACGTGGTTCAAAATTAAAACACACCATTTTATTAAATATTCAAAATTCTAAAAAGACATCACTAATAACACTCATTCACAATAAAACTAATTCATACCCCTCATACCCCATGGGTCCAACACCCATAATTCACTCTCCAATAAAGGCTTTACCAAATAATGGATGCTATTGACTTATAAATATTTTTGTAAAACCTCCCAGACACCTCTGAACCTGTGGGTGTCACCAATAAAAAGTTGATGCACACAGTCAATTTTTGGTTGTACTCTGGTATACCATTATTTTCCAACCTTAAATTTTAGTTTAAAATGCTTAGCACTATGTTATGGTTTGTAATTAATTTTATCACTCAAAAATTAAATCATAAGGCTAATGCATGATGTGGTTATAGGTGGATAGCTAGGTACTTAGCTAATTTATGAGTTCAGCTAGCACAGGAGCAGCACCGAGCCACACTTGCGAATTAATCTATATAAATATACTAAAGTAATGCAGAGCCTTCTTGGATGGTCTGTTTGTACAATCAATAGCAGAGCAAGCCATATTTGTCCAATAAGTGCACGAAAAATATCCCAACATGAATTAACATAAACACTGCAAACACTACCAACAGGTAAAGTTCAGTGTAATGAAATGGCCAAAGTGGATTGACGTGAGGCCGAGGCAGAGGCCTTTCCAGGAGCTAGCCACTAGCCACCAGCGCCAGCACTGGCTGTGCATCTGACACCTGTCAATCAAAAGGTCACGCCCCTAATTATGCATCATTTCAAGATTAACTAACATCTAAACGGATGAGTCATTAAAAAAATTAATTACGCACCTCACAGTTGTCATGAAGGTAACAGAAACCTATTAAACCTAAAATGATTTTTTGAGCCAGGCTGCAAACACATGTATTTCTGCTGTGAAGTTTGCCTTTTTAACATGGGAATCAATGGGGATTGATTACCTTTTTGGAGCTACCCCCTAGTGAATGACGAATGAACTGCAATTTTTATCACTTCCGGGTTTGCTTCACTTCTGTCCACCACTTGACTCAGACCCAAAAAAAAAAACTAGAAGTATTGGGCAAATCACAAACTTAAACAAGCAATACATCAAACAAATGCCCAACACCCAATATAACAAAAAAGGAAAACTAAAGAACTCCATTATTTAATGAACACAATTCTAAACTGAATTAACAAAATAAGATTACACCAAACACAAAACAAATCAACCCACACATACACACTATCAGTCACTCATTCACAAAATAAAATCGTATTTTAGCCCAGCTGTGAGACATGCAGCCTGGAAGCAGCGTATGCGGTGATGGGCGGAAGCAGGGAAGCCCCTGATGGCTGCCGGATAACACCGAAGCAAGCCACTGTCACAGACAATAACAATGAGGTTACAAAAACAGCAGCAGTCTAATGAGGTGGTTAACACCTAATTCGTGGGGGAAAAAAACACCATTAGCTAAACTAAAACTAATGCAGTGAATAAAGCAAACTCAGGCTGCCAGTTGGATCACCTATGACCACATCAACATTAGTTGCCTAGTAGCGCTCATTATGAAGCAAACAAAGAAATCTTACTTACCACTGCCAGACTACAACGATGCACAAGTGAAGCATGGAACACCATCTGAACCAGTCCTACAATGTATCGAAAATGCCACCAAACATAAATGCCTTGAGCATGAAAACTGAACAGAACAGCCAGTGAGGTTAAACAGCATGCAACCATACCTGTCGGGCACCCAACCTCTAACCCGGATGTGGCACTGAAAAGGCAGAGGAAGAACTGATGGGTGGACTACGGCTTTTATTCCGGTGGAAACTAATAGGTTTATGAGCGAGGGGAAGGAAGGGACAGACTGGTCGCTGCTACACAACGATCATTTTCCAGGAACTAGATGGAGCCCCACCACATTGGGGACTGCATATTGGTGGGTTCCTACATCAAATATTTACACAACAGTGAATTGGAAGGGATGGCCCAATTTCCTGGACACCTCATTAACCAGATATCACTGCCCTGGATTTCTGTGTATGGGATTACATTAAAGATAAGGTGTATTGACCAAAGATACGAGGCATCAACAATCTGAAGCCAAAGATCACTGATTCCATTGACACCACTGATGAAGCTGTGATACAGCCAACATGGAAACAAACCCAGGGCCGCCTGGATGTGGTTCATATGAGCAATTAAAGCCACGACTTTAGAGCACCTGTTTGTCATAGGGACACTGCACGTAACTTCCGTGACATCTGCCCCCAGAGTTGCTAATAAAGTGGCTCGTTGTGTGTTGCCCGTAAAGTTAATGCTGAATCTTTTCATCTGCCACCAAGGACAGACATATCTGAACGTCCTTGACTGACCACGATATTGTTTTGGGGGCTGTCATCATGGAATAGCCTACCGGTATATTTATTGTAAACTTTCTAATGTTATTTTTAAAATGGCAGGTCATGCATTGATTGTGCAATGATGCAGAGACAATTCTCTGACCAATCAGTGGTTGGCAGTGTTTACATGTCAGATTTTAACATCTCTTCACCCATTTTGGAACCTTGGCCAAGCAAGTACCAAAAAAATAGTGCCAGATTCCAGGTTCTTTTACACAATGGAAATGCAAAAAGTCCAAGTCGAGTCGAGTCAAGCTGGTACCACATAGTGGAAATGCAGCACAATGGTGCCCATATAGTGGTGCATTTAATGAGGAAAAAACCTTCAATATCAACTTCTCATTTTGTAATCCTTTCTACAGTGTAACAAACAGCCGATTGTTACTTTTTAAGTTTAAGCACAAGCACCTTAAACTTTTCACTTGGACACTTTAACTTTCATATATAGCACTTGACAGCACACAGCACTTTTAACAAACATTTGCACAGTAAAATAATTGCACACAAATGATTTTAAAAGTAGTTTATTGATAATTTATTGTCTTTTTATGTTTTGGGTTTAGAGTTTTATGTAGATAGTTCTGGTTTTGTATGGTTTATGGTTGTGGGTTTTAGTGTATGGAGGTTTTTAGGTCAGTTTTAACCATTTATGTAAATGTAAACATCCCTTGAGAGTAGTAGTGGTGGTTAGCATATAAGGTGCCTGTTGACATAATTTGAGGTCTGACTGCTGGAGAAGACACTGCTCCACCGACCTCCAGCTGCACTTGCACTTTTTTACCACATGCACTTTGAGTAATGAAAAACATTAATAAAAATCATGAACCATGCATTTCCTACCTCCACTCCTCGCCTTCCCCGTCTCCCTTACTTACAGTTACAGCAGCACTCACTGTTTTTAATGATTTTATTGATAACAAACAACACTGTGTAGCTATTTTTACTGACTTCGCAAAAGTGTTTGACACTGTGGACCACTCCATTCTTTTATATAGATTATGTAAAGCAGGTCTGTCGGAACATGCATTTGGCTGGTTTAAAAATTATGTGATGGACAGAAGCCAGTGTGTACAGGTAGATGGCTGTACTTCCAACTCACTTACGCTGACAAAAGGTGTGCCGCAAGGGCCAGTCCTGGGGCCACCTTTGTTTTTACTATACAATAATAACATCGATCAAAGCATATCAAATGCTAAATTTCACTGTTATGTACACTGCTGCTTCCACACCTGTTCAAGCTCTTACCCAGTTGGTGCAGCAAAATATTTATGATTTAAGACTAGTTTTAAATGCAGAAAAAACAAGTCATGATGTTCTCAAATTCATTTTTCAAACTCTCAAACCTGCCTTCACTCACCACCATTCAGGGAACTTAGATAGAACTTGTCATGACCTACAAGTACCTTGGCATTTTAATTGACAGCTCCCTTTCGTTTGCTGCCCATATTCAATACCTTGCTAAAAAACTAAAGTTAAAACTGGGCTTCTTCTTTCAAATAACATCATGTCTTTCCTTCGAATCAAGAAAAAGACTGGTTTTAGCCACATTTTTGTCTGTATTGGACAACGGTGATGTCCTGCATATGCATGGCTCCTCCCACAGTTTACACTCACTGGACACTGTGTATCATGGAGCTCTGAGGTTCATTACTGGTTTTAAATCACTGACTCATCATTGCTTGCTCTATGCTCGTGTTGGTTGGTCTTCTTTGTCAACTCGCAAACTTAGTCACTGGCTTATTTTAGTTTACAAGTCAATACTAGGTCTGCTCCCATCCTATCTTCTGACTTACATGAATCGGAGAACAGTCAACGCCTACAATGTTCGTTCTCAGGAACTCATCTTTTTGTCAGTTCCTAAAGTTAGAACTGAACAGGGGAAAAAGGCCTTCCAATTTGCAGCTCCATTCACCTGGAACGAACTACAAAAGGACCTAAAACTTAAAGAACTGGTTTCGCTGGACACTTTTAAGAGGATGTTGTCTGAATTAGAGTCAGAGACATCTGGTTACAGATGTTTTATCTAATATACTTTTTAATACTTTGTGGGTACTTTCAGCCAAGGTTTGCCTTGGTCTTACTTACCTTGATATATTGAAAATTTGTTTTCATCTGTTTTATTTTTTTAAGAATGAAAGTGTGTCTGTCCGTAACTATTTATTGTACTGTTGTCCATCTTGGCCAGTACACTCTTAATCTCAATTAGGTTTTCCTGTTTAAATAAAGGTTAAATTACAAAAAATAAAACTTATCTCCAACCGCTAAACAGTCAGCTGATATAACACTTAGATTTGTCTATTCATTTGCTTTTGTAATAAAGTTGTTAAATTGAACAGAGACTTTATGGATATTCTATACTTCCTTGGACTGCCTTTAGCTGTGATTCCAGGACACGCTGTTAATGCCACATTATGCTTATACTGTGTCATAATAAATGCCATGACATTTATTTTTCACTAAGGTCTTGTATTGATGATGGGAGAGTCAGAGCACTGTTCAGTCTTCTCTATCACATCCCAAAGGTTTCCAATGGAATTCAGGTCTTTGTTCAGGTCTGGACTCAGTTCTTATGTTCCCTCATCCACTCTTTGACAGTTTGAGTCTATTGAACAGGGTTCTGACCGAGTCACTCTGACCCAAGTCACGTCACAGGATATGCCGAGTCGAGTCGAGTCAACACTTAACTCATCACCATTGTCCCCCACCCCACTCACGAAGCTCTCATTAAAGCCTTTCTGTCCAACAAGAGCGCCTGTGCTGATGTCTGACACCAGCAAAAAGCTTTTTATTTATCCATCGCAAACATCACGTCTGATCATTTAGACCTATGTAGATAGAAAAGGATATGGTTTACTTGGTACAAACATGCACATTTAAACACATGTTCACCTCACATTAGCCACTAGCTAACTAGCTACCATTTCCAAGATAGCCACACGGGTTGACTAAAGCCTGCCTGCTCTCACATCAACACAGCTTGCTAGCTAGACATGTTAGTTAGTTAACATTGTTAACTAAAATAAGTCACAAAAAAACTAACATCTTGCCTAACAACTACCAAGCCGAAGCAACATTTTTAAGGTTAGGTTTCACACTTACTTATCTGCATGAGTCTTCAAGTGATGCACAAAGTTTGATTTGGTGCCATCCTTGTCACTGGTGCTTACACTGCTCAGACAAACCTTGCATTGAGCAGACTGTTTCTACCCATCAGAGTGGTAATATATATATATATATATATATATATATATATACAGGGTTTCCCCCATAAATCTGGCTAAGCCTGGTGGTAGGGCTGCAGGTGAAGCACACCAGCAGCCCACCGTATAAGGATTATCATATTTCAGATCATGTGAGTTGGTGTCATGGTTTTAATTGTAAATAAATAAATGTGAATGACAGAATCTACACAGTGTGATCGGTGGAAGAAAGAGCTGTCAGATTGAGGCTTGATCATGATTTATTTAAGAGAAAACATGTCAAGGAAGTGTAAAGGGTTCGTTTCAACTTTATTATACAGACATTTCTATTTATCTATGTATTTTTTATTTTATTTTTTTATGTAATTTGTCACCCCTTCCTGTCACCTAGGCCCCCACCTGTGTGGTCTATATCCAGAGTCAGACTACAACATTGCATCATTGACATTAACATTAATGTTGTTTTCACAGGTTTGAGCTAAATATTGATGCCAGTTATTCTCGTTTAGTTCAATTTTTCTCACCCATTTCTCAGCTCTATCGTCACCACTGTCAGTGAAGCTGAATGAGAAGTGGAGACTCCAGTGTTCATTTTTCCTAATGATGGTCATTTTCATTCATCCCTCTTTTTTTGCTGTCACTGTCACGTCTCATTTGGGTCTGCAGTGAGTCTGGTCTGGGAATCCAATTACGTGCAGATAACCACAGCGTGTATACAGCTCCGGCCAACTCTGTCTCTGATATGTCACGTTATTCAATGAAGTTGTTAATGTAGAGACAGGCCGTGAAGTGGAGACCAATGGTTTTGGCCTAAATGTACCACAAATACCCAAAGCTTATCTTATATTGCTATTATATCCTTAATAATTTATTTCTAAGCATTTAAAGAATATAGGCAAGTGATTTTCATTCTCAGATGAGGCTAGAGTGACCAGATCCAAACTCACCAGTTGTGGGACAAGGAGTATGCTTGTGGGGGACAATGTGGGATGCAGTGGACGATCGTGGCGGACACCAAAAATGCATATGGCACAGCTTGCCAACTGTTCAGTAAAATATAATATATATGACTGTAACAAAATAACAACTGTAGATCAACAAATGAAAATTTAACAGAATTGCAGTTGATATGATCTGTATTTAAAAAAAACACAACACAAACTGCTAGTAAAGAGGTAACTCTTGCAGACATTAATTACCAATAGGAGCTCACAATTAAGGCTGTAATTAGTCAGTCTCATCATATCTTGAGGTATATGAACTTTAACGATTGTCACACTCACGCAACAGAACCTTGAATCTTGTCAAATCTCAAGTCAACATGTGGAGCATAAAGTACAGTAACAATTTATTACAGTAGCAAATACAATATAAATCCTCCTAACAAAGCCAGGCTATTACAACTACTGCAATTTAAATTATTTTCAAATTAGACAGCCATGGCATAAAACAAAAAATAAAACAAGAAGTATAAATCAAAACTAGTCAGGAGATAACAATAACTACAATAAATTCAATTGTAAACAAACTTGTCCACTATAGCAGCACTATGCACTTCCAGAACCAAGGAAAGCAATGATGAAACACAACTCAAGTCTTTCAGTTTTCTCCATCACAGCAACAGCATCCCTGGCCCACCCCAGCCATGCACTTTCATTCATTTTTTGTGAGTCTCACATTGTTTGTGGCGTTTGACATCGTATTCACTTCCGCTTTTAACAGAGAAGACACTCTGACAAAGTTCACAGAAAGCTTTATCTGACTCGTCTTTCACTGCCTTCACCCACGGATAATGAGTTTCCCAGACCTTGTTGTAACTGCATTTCCTTTTCTTTGCAGTCTTCTGACTTTCCTCAGAGTCCTCCATTTTCATTAATTCATCACAAATTTCTTTTCAATTTAATGCATCGCTAAAAAGGCTTGCTGTCGCCGTGTGTTTCGCTGACATTTGTTTTTGTAGGCATTTCTTTAAACAGCAGCGACTTCCCTGCATGTGTACCTGGCTGTTTGATTGACAGCATACCCCCGCCTCTCACAGTCACACCCACTCACCCAGCCATACACACACACGCAGCCCGCGACCCACCCCCATGACAGCCTCCACTGTCTGTTGTCTGCTCTCCTCACGCAGGCGTTTGATAAAAAACAAGATTTTAGACGCACGTTTGAAAATTGGTGCCTGTCGATCAGAAATGCGGGACAGCGAGTCAATTTGCGGGACCCATTAAAAGTCATTCAAATGCGGGACAGTCCCACGCAAATCGGGACATATGGTCACCCTAGATGAGGCTGTAGCCCACAGCAGCTTCGGGGGCCTCCTAGTGGCTCTGTGGGGCTCTAGGCATTTGCGTAGTCCATGTATAGCAAGAAATGGCCATGGCAGAGGTGTGCGCTCTGTGGATGTTTTTCTACTTTATTATGGTTATGTTGTGTGTTGTGTAACATATAATTATATGATATATAATTTTATATAATTTATTTTTATATAATATGTTTTATTATTTTTATATAACTTTATAGAAATTTTGCATGGCTGTAGACCATGCAAAATGGTCATTGACACTAGTCGCTTTTCCATCGGACATATGCGTAAAACTTTACCGATATTTACTAAATGTCAAAAAAAAAAACTGAAGTTTGTAATGGTAGTTTTTCCAATGAATCACAAATGCGATGATTTCTCCATTTATTATCGCAGGATGTCATGAGATATAATTCTATAAACACGGCGACGAACATGAATATCTGTTGTTTTGAATCCAGAATGCTTGCTTAGTGTAACGCTTAGTTTAGTTTTAGTATGAGTTTATCATATCTTTTATCTTCTTTGCCATCCATTGGGGGGGGGGGTCCACTGCTCCATGGACCCCCACAAATCTTGGGCCATGAATTGGTCATCTTTACCCCTCCGCCTTATTGGCGCCCCCAGCAGGCTCCCACCACATCCACCTGCTGCCTGTACAGCCTTTTGTCATTGAGAGGTATAGAGGGATCTTTTCTGGGGCTGGATCACTGCACCTCATCACCTACAATAACGCAGACTTCTACCATCCTTTCCCACCGGACACTGACCACTGCACCAGGTTTGTCTTTTTGGTCCCCTTTCTTTCTTTCTTTTAATACATCCATCTCGGTGCATTTCAGTCCTATCATTCACGCCACATGATAGGTTAGTACTAGTGATGCACAGATCAGCAGGTTAACCTGGTGAGTTACCTGTGGGTCGGGTCTAAAAATGTCACTATTTGCGGGGCAGGTCAAATAATTCCACAAAAGCATGACCCGGGTTGAAAAAAAAAAAGAAGACTCGTCTGGCACATCACTAAAAGACATCCCATACAGGACTCTGCCACTATGTCCCCGTTTTAGTCTGCATGTTCCAGGTAGAGTGGGGACCAGAAGATGACTGTAAACCACAAGTGACCAGACATGACTGACTGTGAAGTGCTGTATAGGACCACCAGCTAAAATAGCTCAATTTGATATCAAACATTGACAAAGACAAAAACGAAGGGAATTTTCTTCATAATATTTATGTTTTAGTTGGTTTTGTAAGCACACAATACAGTTTTTAATTTTTTTTTCCTTTTAATTTTAGTTTTTACTTATTTCAGTTAACAAAAATGTTTTTTCAATTTTAGTTTTCATTCGTTTTCATTAAAGATTACAACCTTAGTCATGTCAAGATGCGTATAAATTTCAATAAATGTACACTACCCCTGCATCTTTAATCTTTTACAAAAAATAAATAAATGAAATCTGCTTAGCCAGACAATATACACCAATATTATGTACAACAGTTAAACAGTATTCAATATACAGAGAGAATTGTCAACATAAAAGTGGACACAAATAGACTGACATTGCTTTTAACTGTTGAGATACCATATGGTGATGTGATTAACACAAGCTTACTTGCATGTGTACGTCATCATATGTCATTTTGCCAGAGCAGCAGCCAGCTGTTCAGGTCTAAAAGGTCTTGATTCTATATGACGTCACACAGCTGTCAAAGACACATAATGACACAGTGGGATATGGTTTCCATCAGTGACTGTAATGTCAAGAGAAGATGTGACTCTCCCCTCAGAACTGCAGAGCAGCTGAGAGCATTGGTAGATGGATATGGACCAGAATATTACCTGTCAGAGTAAGTGTGGTTATGAAAGAAGAACCCTAATGAAGGAAATAACAGCTACAGTCACACACATGTTCACAGAGATGAAAATATGCACAAAACATTAGCATCACATTCTGTCTTAACTGACCTTTTACAGTTATATATTTCATAGATATGACAGCATATGATGAGATATGAGTTCTCTAGTAATGAGTTCTTGTAATGACTGTGTTTTCACATGGTTTGACAAACATTTCATAACAAACTTGCACACCACCTCACCAGCTACTCCTGCTATATGACAGTACTCTGCAAACTGAGCGTGTTTCTTAAGGATTAACTGATATTTATGTCAATATGACCTAGTTTTTTTTTTAGCTCATTATTATAGCTTGTGTACCCAGGTTAAGAAGAAAATGTTCAAACATGACATTCGATGTGTTTGAAAGAGCATCAATGTGATGTAACTTAAAGGTCCACTGTGTGATATCTACTGACATTTAGGCCCCATCCCAAAGTTCCCCCTTCCCTATATTTCTTCCCTAGCCCTACGTTTCGAGTGAAGTTTTGGAGGGGTAGGGTGTCCCATTTCTCTTTAGCATCGAGGGGGAGTGGACATTCTG
>JAPTYQ010000019.1:37400553-37411586 GCA_029814465.1 Ostorhinchus cyanosoma
AGAGAGAGAGAGAGAGAGAGAGAGAGAGAGAGATAAAAAAATCCTTTTCAGCATATCTTTTGCCATAAAGCATAATTGTCTAGGTCATTTATTTGGCTAAATTGTGATGTCTGCATACTCTCCTAATGCTACTGCTTCATTTTATACAGATATTACAATTTAGCCAAAAATATGACTGAGGCGATTATGCTGTGAGGTTAACAATATGCTGATTTATGGAATTTGATGGCAAAAAAATATTGAGCTTTTTTTTCTTTTTTGAGCAAACTGACCTCAAGACATATTCTGATTCTTGATCTGACAGGAAATGTGCCTGTGTTTTCGCCACTTATGTATGTGGCCACTTTTTGGCCACTTACATATGTGACTGACAGGTGTAATTGCAAATTGCTGCTCATATTCCATGAGTTGTGGCTCCACTGCATGGCCCACATTCAACATGGACAAGCACCTTCTGTTTTCCTCTAGAGTGTGAAACAGTGTGAAATGGGTTCCTGTATCTTCAAACTACTTTTGATGTGGAGGGATAGATCTGCTGAAGGAGTGAATTTTCAAAATCTAGCTTTTTTCCCCCCTTTTTTCAGTTGCTGAAGCTTTAACAGCCTGAATAAAACCTCATACATTGCATATAATGTGTATTATCAAGAACATTAAGAATAGTTAATAGTATAATTACTTTTTAGTTGGAGCAATTTTAAAGTTTTGTTTTTAAGTAATTTGGATTTAATTCATTTCTAAAGAGAATTTGCCACTTGAGGAAATTTATTGAATTTGTTACTTTGTTAATTGTTATTTTTTTTAAAAAATTCTAATTCATTCTTGTTTCAGTCTTTTTTTTTTTTTTTTTGGTGTTCATCAGGTGAATCATTGAGCAAGGCCAGAAAGGTTTTTTAGGCAATAAAAACTCATCAAGACATCATACCATTAAAAATCAGTTTTCACTTTCTCACATATATACAACCACCTGTAGAAGATGACTATAGAGACCAGTCACTACTAAATCCAACCCTTTAATGCTTTACGGAAACTTCAACAAATTGACTTCTGGATATCTAGGATTTTCCTCTGAGTTTTAGTATCTTACAATGAGGATGCTATCATATTTGAGCAAATCTCAAATCGGACTCAGAAATGTTCTCCTGACTTTTGTCATCATAATCATCAATGCTCAGAAGTGAGTGTGTTTTAGGATTGGTAAAATGCAAAGACTGAATTTCCCTATCGGTGATAATGAAGTTAACCTTTATAATGTAAATATGACACAACACAAACTACATTTGGTTTATGAAATAAATGGTCAAAATAAAAACAGGGTTTTTTTTATCATTATTATTGAATTTTAGTTTAGTTTTCACAATACAGTATTAGTTCTTCCTTCTTGTCATTTTTTTTTTTTTCCCAGTTAAGAAAAATGATTTTTCACAGGTGGAAGAGTTTGTTTGCTATTTCCTTCATATCCTTGCTGTGAATACATCAGACTATTGTCAAGAGAGCAATGTAAGCAACAACAGAACAAAGAAACCTCTCACTATAAGAGTCTGTTCTTTTTTAAAGCCACCTATTCATTTCAAACAAGCCTCATCTCTTGTGGCTTGACAAATGTTGTTCCATTGTCTCGTCCGATTCATTCCTCTGTCAGAGTAATTCATCACTGACACAGGTACGAGGGGGGTTTCTGCCAGACTCTGCATTGGACAAAAGGTGAGGCCTGAGTGTCATTCAGGAGCTTTTTTTGGCTTCAGAAATGTCCAGTTCAAGTAATATAGATGCGTAGAATAAGAGAAAATTGAAGTGAAGATGACCTTTTGTAATTTTGACTGTGTTTACAGATTTAGAGATAGTTGAGCTTCTTTACCGACCTCATTCCCTCAGAGGCCAGTTTGCAGCTTTAAAATGTGGAGCAGAATGCCTTAAAATGCAAGCAGGTAATGTTTTGTTGCACATTAAAAATAGAGAAGAACATGCTTGTGTTCTGTACAGGCTAAATTTACTGGTCACATTCCCAGCTGACAGTGTCCTCTACAGCTGGTCACGGTGCAGGTCTACTGGATGAAAACATCACCAGGTTCACCTTCATGGAGAGCTTTATTTAGTTCTAACTCATTATTTTTCCTTGACTGTCAGGACTGAGAACCAATAACTTCCCAATCATAAACTTATAGTGTGGCTTCAACCCTGCAAATGAATTACAGTGACTCTTAAATTATTCAGTTTACATAGTCGTGAAGATGTTTAGTGTTCAATATTTTATTTCCATTCAATCATTTTGACAGGCTGCTGCATCCAACCTCTGTACTAGAAGTGAACACAGCCACATTTAAATAAACTCAACAGATAAGATCCACAGAATAAGAGGCTGGTGTTTCCTTTTTGTTCATCCATTTGTCAAGAGGATTTCACAAAGACTACCAATGGAACCTGGTGGAAGGGTTGGACATGGGCCAAGGATGGACCCCTGAAAATATGGACCAGATCCATAAAAAGGGCCAGAGACAAGAATTGTTTGTGTTGAACCCCGACCAAACTGATTTAGAAGTGTAACTGACTATAGAAAATATCAACCACTTTGCAAATGTAGATATTTGAGAAATAATATTTTCCAACAAAGTAATATTAGTGAGTAGATTGTACTTGCAAACTATTAATCAAAGTGGTAACACTTTACTATACGGTTGTGTTCATAACACATTCATAGCAGCATTCATAAAGCATAAACACGTACAGCATTCATGACTGTTTCGTAAGACATTCATACCATACCTTTCATGAATGCCGAAGACAGAACGACGACAACTTATCAAAATAAAAGTCCAACAGTCTCAAAGCAGCATTGCCGTTTTTTTTTTTTTAACCCTGTTACCTGGTCATGTCAAATCTGAGTCAATGAGGAAGTCCAATGTCCAAGACAATTTGAATGTTTTAGGGTTTTTTGTTTGTTACCTCTACTATGGCATGGCGGAGGTTGTTTTCATCAGGCTTTTTCCGTCTGTTAGCAAGAGAACTCAAAATGTTATGGACGGATTTGGATGAAATTTTCAGGAAATGTTGATACTGGCACAGGGAACAAATGATTAAATTTAGGTGGTGATGGGGGACAACCGCTCATTTATCTTTCCCTACCTCCTGTGGCTTTGTAAACTTTCATTTAAGGGGCAGGATGTTCCATGGCCAAAACCTTACCAGCAGAAACGCTGTGTTGTTACCAGTGACTCACTATATAGGTTTTCAAGATCCAGGAATTCATTAAAGATGTAATCACCAAGTGTGACCATTCAGGCTAATGCAAACAAATAGTATAACAAGAATTAACTTAAAATAGTGAAGTGAAAAACTAAAAAAGGTAAAGAGGTGTTGTTCTCCTGGGTAGGAAGAGAACGTACAGATATAGAGTCAGGACACCTGTGATAGAAGAATAGACAGAGCACATGTTTCTGCTGTTGTTTCACACAGATGATTTTTTTTGTTCTTCTTAATCATTCAAATGACCAATATTGACTGACTAATGTCACTATTAGTATCCATAATTTCTCTTATTTCTAATCACATCAAGCAAAATACAATCATGTTCCTTTACCACAATTTTCACTGTGACATGAACTGTATACATTTTCCTTTTTAACAAATTACCTTCATCATCCTATGAATTATTGTTTTTAAATCTCTTTTAAATGTATATAGTTTTTAACTTGTTCAAATGCTAATATTTTTTAACAATAAACCATGAATCAATATTCAAACTAGTCATTTTAGGCATTATCTTAAATGTCCAGATGGTAGCATTGTCCTTAACAATAGCATTAACATGACCAGCCTGTATTTAATACAGTTTTACAATATCCTTTCTAGTATTTAGTAGTAAACCCAAAATATGCACATTTGGTGACAAATAAAAATTAGGAAATGTCGTACTGCATGAAAACTGTTTCATTAATGTCTTGGTTCCTGACATGTCGGTGAAGTCTTGACCGTTAGCATTGGCAGGTTAGCTTACAAAACACGACATCAAATTTAACACAAATACCTTTACAAAACCCGTTTCTGGTCTCACATTTCACACAATATAATCTCGGACATTTTAGGACTCATACAGTTTATATCGTAATCTTGAATTATTTGAGTGTACCAACCTGTGATAGAAGAATAGACAGAGCACGCGTTTCGTGCTGTTGTATCCCTCCGCCGATCTTCATAGTTCTTCTCCGGTGCTTATTAATTCTATTCTCTACCATTATGCGACACACGGCGCCTACTGGTTGGCACAAGAAATTGCACTCAACTCAAATGAGTTAAAATGGGAACAGATGCATTACAGACGAATTGCCGAAAAATAAATTAAACAATAGAATAAAAATTGTAGCGGTGCCTGTTTTTACACACGTGTCTTTTTAGCACCTTTTGCATACACCTATATTTCCAAGCCTCTACCGAGGTGAGGTGGCAAAGTCATTTGGTCTTGGATCTGCAATTTTGGACTTTTATTTTGACAAGTTGTTGTCATTCTGTCTTCCGCATTCGTGAAAGGTGTGGTATGAATGTCTCACGAAACAGTCATTAAACTTTATGTGCTGTTAATGAATGCTGCTCTGAATGTGTTATGAACACACCCATATAGTAAAGTGTTATCATTAAAGTATATTTTTAAGTTAATATAATAAGACCAAAATCTATTACAATGTCATTCAATTCAATTAATTTTACAATAAAAGTAGATTTAAATGTATTTGTCCAAAACCTGACCATTTTAATTTTAGACTTTGTTTATAAAGAAATAGAAATCTATTCAATAGTATCATCATTTGAGCTCTTTGGAGCATATTCAGTTTGTAACAATCAGAATATATCTATACGACTATTACGAAAACAAATCTCAGTACAAATCCATTCAAACAGGAAAATGTTTTGGTATTATAATGAAGACTGACAGCCGAGGTTCCTCTTCAACAAATATTAATTACTCCGATTTTATAACATGAACATCACATACAGAAATGATAGAGTCCGACAGCTCCACGCTCAAACATTTAAACCCACAACCAGTCCAAAAGAAATCCACAGAGGAGGTATTCAAGGCCAACACGTAGCAAAACATAAATCCACATCAATAAAACAATCCACAGCCCCCCCCTCCCTGCCCCAAACAATGAACAGTATCTTTCCAATAGGAAAGCTGTGATCATTCAAAAAACAAACAAAAAAAACCCACTGACAAACACAGACGAAGGTCCAGGATCCGGATCTGGTACGGATACATCCCTGCATAGGTTTTATCTGAACTCCTTATTGTCTCTGTCTTAGGCCATGTCTGTCACCCATGTGTCCCTTTGCTTTATCATTTCCCTCGATCTTTGACGCATCAGCTGATTGACCCACACATGATCGCTGCTGCTGATGGTGTCATACAGCTGAGGGCTGGTCCAAAGGACAATTCCAAAAAAACCCCAAAATATCCCTCAAGGATGAAACTATATCAGAATCTACATATTTTATTAATCCCAGGGGGAAACTATTGGATGTTAAAGTCACTCCATTCAAGTATAATAAAAGTAGCAGGAAAGAAATTATCAATACAACAGAAAAAAATTCTATACATGTATAACTCTGAATATATATATATATATATATACACTAAAACACTATTATGACATAAAATTATAACAGCAATTTGTACAATATGCACTAGACAATATATTATCAATATGATAATTGAAGAAATACATAAGTACGTAGGAGTGTTGTGTGTAATCATAATTATGTGGTTATAAGGAGGAGTTAAACAGTCTGATTTCCACAGACAGGAATGGTTTCCTGTGTGGTTCAGGGGTGCGTTTGGGTGGAATCAGTCTATCTCTGAACGTCCTCCTGTGACTGACCAGCACGTCATGGAGTGGGTGAGTGGAACTGTCCAATATTGTCTTGATTTTGGACAACATTCGCCTCTCGGACACACCGTCAGAGTGTCCAGCTCAATCCCCACAACATTACTGGCCTTGGAACAGCTTGTTGATCCTGTTGGCATTGGCAACCCTCAGCCTGCTATCCCAGCAGCGTCTGTCTGTTATTTTTTCTCTTAAATACTTCATCACGAAAACAAATAAAACATATGTGGTGATACCACAAGCTCACTCCAGCAGTGCATTGCAATAAGTTGTCTGTCTGTCCGAATACATAAATACTCTCAGAAGAGCCTGGATCTCGTCAAACTTATTTGCCCATTACACTCAAAAGACATTCAGCAGTTTGAGGTACAGTGGAAACACAAAACACAGATTACCAGGATTTCTTTTACCCAGGTAAATAAAGTCTTGTTAATAAAAGTTCCAGAGAATGTTGGTGGAAATGAGGCTAATAATGGAGAGCTGCTCCACTGACTCCTGCTCAGACTCTCATTACTGCCCTGAAGCACAGGAAGAGGATTAGGTTCATTCATGTGGGCCAGGCAGGGCTGTGTCATGGTCTGGAGTCCACTAAGGATGGATGATGGATGGAAATAAACTTACATAATGAATCATTATCCATGTCTATTTCTGTTCTGCAGAAAATTGTGATTCATTTTAGTATCTTTAACAACCATCAGCTAATGCGTCACAGGGCTATTTGACATCTGTTAAGTAAACTATATTTCTTTATGAAGTCTTTTGAAATGTAGTGATTAAATGTATGGTTAATGATGTGCAGCAATATAATTTCAGTAAAGTTCACTCAGAGTTGAGATCATGCTAGAAAAAAACACAAAAAAAACCATATCCTCTTCCACAATAGAAAAGGTAAGCAAGTTGTTGAGATCCGACTAGGATGTCTGTGCTACTGAAAACATCCAGCCAGTAGTTTCTCAGCCCTTGGCAAGAATGTTTTGCTTCCAGTTGAACTGAAATGTAAGTTTCTACGGTTCAATGAATAGGTCATAGAAGACACCCTGCAAAGCATCAGTGAGCTTAAAAAAATAAATATTCTTCGGCTGCATTCAGTTACTGTTGAAATGTAGAATGTTCTTTAACCTCAGGCATTTCATAATACAGTAAAATGTAAAAGAAAAAAAAAGTAAATGTACTCCTGAATAACATTGAGATTAGAGCAGAATGGGGCCACGTCTATCACATCGTTGCCATCTAGACTCACAAAGAGACATTTTAAACCTTGATCAAAATCTTTTGAGATCATAACCTGTGTACATTCAACATTTCTCCACCTACTCTCTCCCATCAATTAAAGCCTGCCCTGCAGTGAGCAGATACCCCAGGGTAGTTGAGAGACAAGCACAGAAAAGGTCAGTAAGAGCCTTAACAATAATGGAGGGAGAAACTAAACGAAAAGATGTGTTGTTAGACATGTCAGAGAGAGCAGACCTAAAACAGAAAAAGTCACATACTTCATTTACTACAGGTGTAAAGATTTACTGATTCCAAGCCAGAAACCTAACTCACTCATGTAGCCGCACTACATCTGTTCAGCGTCTTTGCTTTTGCATCAAATAACCTTGTTCTTTTTAGAGAGTAATGTTAACCCATAAAGACCCAAACATCCACTACTGAACAAAAGCATCTACTGATCTAGAATGTTAAATTCACTGTTGATCCACTAATCCTGTCAGTGCATGCAAATAATTGGTGGTTATCAGATACCATGGTCATCAGATATGACCCATTTGGATGTTGAAACACTCCGTAGTGAACGTTGAAAACACTGTCATCTTCTACAACATTGATTCAGCAGTAAAACCCATGGAGTTGTTACAATAAAGTTTTTTAAAAGAATAAAATACGCATGAAAAATAAAAGTAAAGTGGCAAAGTAATTAATAAAATGAACAAAAATGAATAAGAAAACAACAAAATAATAAGTGACATTCCCAAAATAAGCCACAAACTGAGCAAGATTAAAGAAAAAAGAATGAAATAGGCAGCAAAACATCTTCTTACAACATTGATTCACCAGTAAAACCCATGAAGTTTGATCAGTGACAGCGGATGGAGATGCTTGGTTTATGTTCACTTAAAGATGTTGATTTTGGCCAAAATTGGTACTGCGGTCACATCCAAAATATTGTAGTGTGTGGTATCCCCTCCGCCTCCCCCAGACAAGGGGTTGGCAGATTCAGCATCAGCGTCTATTACAAGGACCTACCATGGCAAGCAACGAGTCCTACACTAGTATTTATACTGGGGCCGTCTCTTCACCTGGAGTGGGAGAAGAAATGACCTGCCGGGCCACGGTTTGGGAGACCAGGGAAGAGCCAGCATTGGTCTTCAAATTCTTCACTGCTGTCAGCTGTCCTCATGTTCCAAAAGCATCTCCTATACATATCCATGTTTTGTTTCTCACTCTGTCATGGCATATTTGGGAATATATCAGGCTTTTTAGGTTTAGTAACGTCGTAGGTTTAGAAGGTTCACTTCAAAAACACCAGAAGACTGAAACCAGAGAAGTTCTCTATCGGCCTTTCTGAACTGTTCAGTGGACTGTCTGGTTCCAAACCATCTTTGGCATGGGTGTGGATGGCTAGAATGCCAACACTGTGATTTGCTAAATCAATACATAAAGAAAATAAACCAGAATTGTGGAAAAGTCGGTAAACACCACCGTTAGCAACTAGGGCTCTATGCTAACTTTTTTTCAGGAGCACACGTGCCCATAAGTAAAAAATTTTAGGAACACAGAAAAAAACATGTGGGCACAGGAAGGTTTTTGTTTTGAACATTTATTACACTTCAGAACACACACAAACACCAACTTACGTGAATAACTTTATGCAAGAAACAAAAGAATTATGATTGTACTTTTCTTGCATGACTGCTGGCAGTTTGGTTAGACCCTAGAGTTATGGATCTGCCCAAGGTTTCTTCCTGCAGACTAACTTCAGAAGTCAATGGGCCACGTGAATGGAAGCTTCGTCCATTTTAATATATAGTCTTTGGTTTTTCCCCACACTTCGTCCATGTCCCTCCTGCGCCAGAACCATCCCGAGTGAGATTGACACGCCCCGTCTTCCGCAGGTGCTCATGGGGTTGATACATTTTAGAACGTTGTTTTGGCTGCTTTGTTATTTCACACACTCGAGAATGTTTAACTCATCACGTTTCGTCTGTGCACAGTGCTCTCCTTATTGTGGGCTGCAAGAAGCACTCGTATACATGCATCTGTTTTGTTTTCTTGGCTTGCATGCCAAAATATTTACTCGCAAATATGCATGAAATGGGTGCACTGTAGAGCCCTGGCTACAACCCAGCTAACTGGGACAACATCATCGTTAGCTGGGTTACAACCACCGCTAGCTGGAACAACATCACCGTTAGCCTGACTACACCCACCGCTAGCTGGGACAGCACCACCGCTAACTGGGCTACAACCACCGAAAGCTGTGACAACACCGCCGTTAGCCTGGCAACAGCCACCGTTAGCTGGGACAACACCAACGTTACCGGACTAAACCACCAATAGCTGGGACAACACTGCCTTTAGCCAGACAACAACCACCACTGGTTGGGACAACATCACTGCTAGACAGGCTACAACCACTGTCAGCTGTGACAGCACCAGAGCTAGCCAGACGACAATCACAACTAGCCATGCAACAATCATAGACGGGGCAGCACCACGGCTAGCCGAGCTACAATCATGGCTGGGTGAGGTGCAAGTACGGGGAACTACAGAGAAAGTGCTGCTGCTGCTTCCACTGTGCTACTGCTGGGACAAAGTGCAGCTTTTGGTGTGTCTCAGCTAAAATTCAGAAGCTAAACCTGAGGATGAGTATGAATCCCTCGCACAGATAACTGAATTGCCTTAAAAGAAAATGTTTGAACAACTGTTAATACAACAGAAAGACATTTTTTTCAGGGATTCATCAATACAGTTATGGGTAAAACAAACTCTACAATGGATAAACGTCAGACATTTGTATTCAGAAATGTTTCTAGCTGTAGCTCAGTGGAACTGGCAACCTGGATGCTGAAACGTTACTGACTTTGTGATTGGTAGATCGGTGATGGGCGGAGCATCAGACCAAAACACAAAATGACAACATAAACATTATTTAGGGGCTGACAATTAGCTTCTCAAATCTGAATATTCTGGCTGGACTACTACTGTCAATGAATATTATGATAAACGGTGATAAATCACTTGGGAAATTAAAAACATTCTGAAGTCGCAACACAAATAGTTGTGGGTCTTTAAGGCTTAATTAACAATATATCAGCTGGTCCAGTGTTTTGGATCTTATAATGAGGGAGGAGAATTACACAAAATACTGATGGTTTGGATGCTCTTTATAACAGTGATTAGAGCTACAAATCTCAATGTGGGAGTAAAAGATTTGCAGAGACAGAAGCAAGAACACACTTCTTTGGACACATTGTCATCTAATGTTGTGAGACTTGAGACTTCACAGGAATGAATTCATTCATTCAAGTTTGATCTTTTCTCAA
The DNA here is from genome assembly GCA_029814465.1 of Ostorhinchus cyanosoma. Lineage (NCBI taxonomy): Eukaryota > Metazoa > Chordata > Actinopteri > Kurtiformes > Apogonidae > Ostorhinchus > Ostorhinchus cyanosoma. Next base: position 37,410,974 of record JAPTYQ010000019.1, read on the forward strand.
AATTGAAAGAAAGAAAAATTCATATTCCCACTCTGTCCTAATGAAAAACTCCATAGGCATATTATTGAATATTATTATTATTATTATATCATCTTGTTTTTAATGTAGATCAGTCTGTTTTTCTCAGCTTCTCTTCTTTGAAGAGCAGGATAATCTTCATGTTGTATTTTCACTGTGCTGTTGGCAGCCTTTTATGACAGCTTTTATTCCAATAACATTGAGACTGTAAGAAAAGAAAAGTCATATATTAGCCATCAGAATTTTCAGAGACAGGTTGGCTGCTTCTTCACACTGTGGGTATTGTTACAGTATGAGCCTGTGGTTTGCTGTGGACCTTTTTGACCAGGCAAACGTACACGCAGTGGAAATGGAAACTCTCCAATCTGATAGCGACCAGGAGACAGTGGCACGCTAAGCTGTATGACGTCATTACTTGTGCCTCACAGCCCCTTGTGTAATCAGCACTGTTTCCCACATCTAATCTGGTGTGAAGAGCAGCCGTCCCACCTCACCCCCAAGCCCACCTCACCCACTGACACACACACACACAAGTAACACTCGCTTCCACAGTTGCAACGCCGCGTCAATCGAAAAGTGTCGATAACCCACTACG
>JAPTYQ010000019.1:37446146-37460786 GCA_029814465.1 Ostorhinchus cyanosoma
ACACACACACACACACACACACACACACACACACCCACCCACACACACACACACACACACACACACACACACACACATACACACACACACACACACAGACACACACACAGCTATCAAGAAAAAGACAGGTTTATGACTGGACAGTCAGAGGAATTTATTATTGTCTGATCTTTCTGATGGTGAAGCTTGTTATGGCACTGCAAAATCCTCATAGAACTGCAGTTACTATTGTTTTCCACTGTGCACTGGAGCACATATAAGTGATATCTGTCAATGTCAAAATCATTTGTACTTTTTATGCTGCCATCAAAATAGAGCGGAGACAGAAGGGACATTTTCTGAGCAGCAGTAACAGGTCAAACAGGACATTAGCGACTTTGTTTTCAAATTAAGCCTGTGGTGTAATTCATTAACCCTGCCCTCTCTCACCTCCACACCCACAGTCAGGTTTCCAGCATCTGCCAGCATAAAACTGATGGATGCACTATATGGACAAAAGTATTTGGACACGTTGAGTTCAGGTGTTTCTTTTGTTATAGGGACTGGGCTAAAAACAAACAAAAACAATGATGACAAATGTCATAATATAGTTTTATGTAATTATAAAAAATAATGTATTGGTTAGTTTGGTTTAAATTGTTATATTTGCTTCCAAAATATCTCAGAGATAGTTTTTACTTAATTTCTCTCAACATTGAATTTTGTTTTTTATCCATGACTATGATTTTAAATGTTGCAGCTTTAAATTTCCAAAATATTTTTGATGCTCTGAATTTAAATTTGTAATATTTTTCTACCACAACTAACCATCTGCTTTCTTCACTTGGGAAGAAAAATCTCCTATTGATCATATGGACAAAAATATTGCGGCATATCATGGCTACAGCTTGTAAGATGCCCTGTTCATGCTGATTTCAGATATAATATATATAAACAAGTCTGGTAAAGGTTCATACTGTCTTCCACATATAATTGTTGTAAGTTATTCATTTATCACGATGGGGCAGTTGTTTGTTTTCCTGTTTTACTAGTTTCAGCTACTTCCTGTAGCCTTCCTCAGAAGCATCACAATGATGTTGCTGTGACGTGTCTCATAGGCTGCTCAGGAGGGTTGGCCAGATGCAGGAAGGGTTTACGCCCCCTGCGGTCCTGGAGAAGATGTCAGACCGCAGGGGGCGTAAACCCTTCCTGCTGTCTGGCCAACCCTCCTGAGCAGCCTATGAGACACGTCACAGCAACATCAGTAGGCCCTTTTCCACCAAAAGCCCAAGACCTTTATTAACAGGAACTTATTTGGGTAAAATAATTCCTGGTAATTGTGTTTCCATCACACCCTAATGTTAAGGGTAATTTATTAAAATCAGGTTGATGATGTAACAGGGAGCAGTAAAAGAAACTGCAGTACAGTTGATGTACATTCAGAAACTAAGGTCTAGTTCAATAAAATCACACAGTACTGTAAGTGGATGGTTTGGATTTAACGTTCTGCTGGTTGTTGAATCACTTAATCCATCTGGAATACATTTTAAATGAAGTTAACCATCATTACATTCCTTAATTTCTATTTAAAAATTATAGAATATGTATTTTCAATAATAATAATAATTATTATTATTACTATTATTATTATTATTAGTAGTAGTAGTATCATTATTATTATTATTATTATTATTATTATATTTATTATTATTATTATCATTATTAAGTTTGATGGATGGTTCTCTTTCATTTCTATTGTTTTATAAATATAGTCCAAGTTCAACCCTTAAGTCAGACTGATTTACTCAAATACCTGCATTTAATTCGACTGCATATTACTTATAAGAGTGCTTATATTCCACTTATATTTTGATGCTTTATAATGAAAAGACAATATTAGGTTAGATTTATTTATTTTTTAATAAAAAATTCTAAAATTGAAACAAAAGGTGCAAAAAAGCAAGGTGAGATCAAAAGGGAAATAAACATCTGTGAAAGGTTCGGGCTTCTGGACCAGGGTGTGGACCAGCTGGTCCAGGACAGCCAGTCTGGAACTCTGTGGTCCTACTCCCTTTTTCACTTCCCTACATGAAAAGTAATAAAAATGCAAAACTGAATAGCAGAACAGATGATGAAAGATTCCTACCAGTATGATGTGACATGTCAAATGTCACATTGTTGTAAAGGGCAGTAGACAATGGATGAGGGCACAAGGGAGCCCAGGTTCAGAAAAAGAGGCAAGTCCGTCTGGTCCATTTCAGGTGGAAATCACAATACATAAACAATAAATCAGTGTTCAGCTCACAGAGAACACACGAACACATCCACTTCTCAGATTCAGGTTTAGCATCAGATTGTTGACCAGTAAGCGATAGCATTATGCTAACCCAACTTTTGATGAAAACTGCTTATGTGCTGCTGACTACTGTTACAGTACAGAACGAACTAAATAGTGAATATTTCTGTAATATACATACCTTTGGTTTGTTCAGTGATTGGATCCACAGTGACCGTTGTGGTCCTTCAGTTTCTTATAATCATATGCATAAGTTACTTGAATTTTACTTGAAACTCATTTCGTATCAGGGATTCAAAGTCTGTCTGAATTTCCTCCACCGCACAAACGCTCAATAGAGCCTGGACCTCATCGTTTGTCCACTTGTAGTAGCTTCTCCTTTGGTCCATTTTCCAAATTATAAAAAAACAAAGCTTGTGGAAATGAAATAAAGAATGAATTCAATTGTGAATTCCTTGTAATCTGAAAAGTACTACCTCCCTAATAGGAACTTCTTCGGGGAAAGTTTGGAGGTGAGGGAAAGTTCCTCACCCGGGCAATTTAGGTGCAAACACACCGGGGTTCAGAGTAATGCTCAAAGTTCCTGCAAAAGTTCCTGTGGTGGAAAAGGGCCTATTGTGACAGTTGTGAAAAAGGCTACAGGAAATAGCTGAAACGAGTAAAGCAGGTAAACAAACAACTACCCCTGTCTTTAAAAATGAATTACCTCCAATAACGTGTAAACAAAATGAACCAATGCCATGCAATGATATTTTTACCAATATAAAACTATATAATGACATTTGTCAAATAGTTTTGTATCTCAGACCCCTGTTAGAAAAGAAACATCCATTCAATGTGTCCATATACTTTTGTCCATATAGTGTATTTCAAATTGTGAGATACATTTCATATTGTAAAAAACACAGCAAGTTAGAGATGTAGAGTAGCTAATGGTGAAACATGTATATCTTCAGTGTGTTCAATTTAGCCAAAAGTTATTGACACTGATATAGACGTAGGCAACTTTATTTGTGATTCAGATTTACATCAAATTGAGATTTCAATGCAATAACTCAGGGACCAACAGGAATAAATAAAACAGACACTAAACATACAAGATACAAATCTGAACAGTTTAGTTTAACAACCCTCACTACATATTGAAATGGCCCTAAAAAGCAAATGGCACTATGTTAACCATATGTGTTTATATCTGTTCATTAATGCACATTGTAAACTGGAACTTCAGATAAAGATGGCAGGACAGATTGAGGGAGAATCTCTACTGAAAAATAGCTAGAGGTGTGAAAAAACAAGGTCCAATATTTCTTTCTTTCTCCTTTGTTTTCTTGCTGTGAAGTCTACCCATTAAACACAACCATTTTGCCACTTTAAATGAGCTCACGTAACTGTGGAAAAATGCAGGATGGACGGCGTTGCGTTCACTCCTGCTGTTTGAGACAAAGCTGTGCTTACATAAGCTATGTTTTTCAGACTCTGACATCTTTTATTTGAACACCAAATGCAAAGGCACGATTTGGTTACATTGTGAATAGCTGGATTTTCTGTGGCCGAGTGGTTCTCCAAACAGAGCCTTGTGTAAGCAGAGGCGGGGGATGTGACTTTAGATACACTTATCTGCTTAATTGGATTAAAATGTTGAATGTTTCACATCATGTATTAGCTGAAAAATAATTAATAATGGGCTAAAAGGGTTAAAAAGTGATTGATGCAGATGCTGTTAAAGACAGTGAAGGCATTTCATTTTCTATGTACTACTAATGTGAATAAATGAGTGATTTTTGCAGCGTTGCATTTATTTGTCATTTACAGGATGGCAGCTTTTCAGGGTCAGATCATCTGAATCATTCATCTCTGTTACACCACATGACGTTGAATTTCTCGGCTGAATTGACGCAAATGAAAGGACCAAGAGAATCATACGGAGACAAAGTTTGATTATGGGCTTGTGTTGCTGACGACAGATTTATAATTCATCGGCTTTAATTGAGACAAGTTCAAGTTGGCTGTGTGTGTTATTGAAATGTTCCTGAGGAAAAGTACAGGGTGGGTGTTTTATTGGCTGCTCTGATGACATTTTAAAACTGGTTAAACCCTCAGAGCAGTGTGTGACTGGAGATTTTAATTAAACAAGTCTCCCACTAGAACAGATATCCAATAAACAAAAACCTCCTCTCAGGTTAATTTTCACTTTATTCCACAAGCAATAAAATTGTATTTGTCCATAAAAGTAATTACAGACAAACTGTAGTTCAGTGCTCAGGTGTGCTGGGATAATCTATCTGTGTACATCTAAAACAATTAGACTAACAGCAATGGACTTTAACTTGAAGATTTTATGTTCATATAATGTTTGTCTTTGTCTATAAGGAGACATATTTATTTGTCCTTCCGTTATTTGTATAATTTATTTGCTTATCAATTAACCTTCCCAATAAAATTCTTCCTGACTAAACCAAGGCCAATTGGGTATGGAAGAGGTTTTTTAATGAGTCTCAAGAGAGCAGACAGATGTTTTATTTTCCTGTGTTTTTTGTTTTGTTTTGTTTTGTTTTGTTACCCCACCCTTTGAAGGGGAGGCAAGGGGTATTGTTTTTTGTTTGTTTATTTACACTTTAGCAGTAAAACTACTGGTTAAATTCATACTAAACTGGGTTTATAGATGGCCAGTGACCAAGAATAGATGATTACATTTTGGAAAAAGTAAGTCAAAGTTCACTTTATTTATTTATTTATTTATTTATTTATTTATTTATTTATTTATTTATTTATTTATTTATTTTTCCTCCCATTTACTTATAATGGCCAAATTTGTCTATGCTGTCTATACCGTATCTATGCTGACATCAGCATATGCATAGACATGATGACATCAGCTGGATCAATGACAAAATAAGCTGCAATACGCGCAAGGGGCAGGATTTGTTGTGCCTGGCACCACATGTTTTGTTTTGTTTTGTTTTATTGTTGCAATCTTGCGTCAACATCTTTTCTGCATCACAAAGTAAGATTAAGGGGTTGAGGGGAAGTCAGTTACATGTTTGACTCCAGATGTTCAGTATCATGAAGCTCATTTTTTCAGTCTTATAAGGGTTCATCTCCATGGAGGCTTCCTCTAAATAGTGAAATAAAACATATACCGTAAAAGCACCACCTTCTGTGATTGATACTGACCAATTAGTCTGAAGACATAAAATAAAAGAGACAGAAGAGTTCAAGTTCTCCATACTATCAAATCCCTTTTTTCTCCTTTGCATAGTGATGCATCTTAAAAACACACACTGTAGATCTAATAAAATTTAACAGTGAGTCTGCTCACCAGTTCTTCATCTGATCTTTACTTGAGACTACTCAATAGCCCCAGGGTTGAGCTGAAATATTAAGACGCCACAAATACACTGACATCACATGAAATTATTAAAATACACATCCGTAAATGTGGACAGATGTTCCCATGCCTGAATGATGGGATATTGATCAGAATATTAACTCACTTATTCATCCAGTGGATTTCCATCCAGGCTTTTGCTGAAGCAGTTGTTTTACCTGTATAATACACATTATGTCACACATTCACCATAGCATCGTTCCATTAAGCACAGTTGTTGCACTGTCACAACATTTATCTCTGTTGTTTGTAGGACATGTAATGTTATTGAACTTAGACCTGACCAACTGAAGCAACCCCAGATTATGACACTGACCCCACAGGCTTGTACTGTAGCTCCTAGGCAAAATGGATAATAATTTAATTTATCGTCACTGTGGAACAAATTCAATCTGGACTCATCAGACCACATGACCTTATCCACTAAACACAGTCCAGTTTTATTTCTCTATCAAACTGATGATTGTTTCAGAAATGGAAGGCTTAAAGAACAGGATGAAACATTTTAATCACTGCAGTAATTATCCAGTGGTGAGATTGGAACTTCTCATGTGGAGCCAAGCTGTATAATTCTGAAATCAGCATACTTATTATTATGTATATTCTTGGGAGAAACATGACACTCTAGACCAGGGGTGTCAAGAGTGGCGGCTCACCAATAGAGGGCACTAGGGCTGTCACACATGAACAAGAAGACGATAGGAATCGCTTAAAACGATTTTAAAAAACAACATTAATAATTAAATAAACAAGCTATAAATGATACAGCGTGGGTACCATGTATAATCTGCATTCAAATGTAGTTTTAAAAGGTTTTTGGTTGTTTAGTGAACAGTCAAGTCACATGTTTTCTGTTTGGAGCACAAAAATTGGCAGCCAAGGCTCTCCATTTACCATAATACACTCTCATTATAAATGCCATGTGTGCAGTAGACCCCTTCCAAGATATAACAGAGATAAGAGATAACAAGATATAAGAGAGCCTCGGGCCACAAAAAATTGCACCCAAGCACCGCCCACAGTAGTAAACATCACATCCCAAAAAGGATCAGGACCTTCCTAGAAATGGAATTAGCAAATGGCTCCGTTGGTCATACTACTAGGTGGCTGAATAGTTCAGGGGTTAACAAAACTGACTTAGATGCAGGAGTCTGTGGGATTGATTTCTTGCACAAGTTCCCAACATATTTTAGCCATTATGTTGATTTTAAATTTTTTAATGCCGTGTGAACTACCTGTTGTACCTTCACTACTGGTCTAAATGCATTATTCATACTAGTGGTGGAAAAGACCCTTGTCAAAGACATGTCTGACTTCAACAATAGAGTCATAGAAAATGTGCATATTTGAAGGATAGACGGGTGAATTTACCTGTAAAAAAAATACACGACTGATATATACGGTGTATTTATATCTTTATTTAAATTAATATTTTTAATAGTGGTGAATGTACATGTACCCTAGTGGTGAAGTGCGGTTATGGTGCAGGTGAAAACTGACTAATACTGCGCCCCACCAAAAAATTATTTCACCAACCAAAACTGGTTGTCAAACATACGGCCAAAGGCCAAAACCGACTCGCCGAAGGGTTCAGTCTGGCCTGTGGAATGAATTTGTGGAATGTTTTAATTCAGTCCAATTTGAGCTTACCTGGGCCAGACCAGTAAAATAACAGAATGATAACAACACCAAAGTTTTCTCTATAAAAAAGTAAAATTACATGAAAATGTATATTTTTACAAACTATCCTTTCACAAAAAAGTTAATAACCTAAACAAATATAAACAACCTGAAACGTCTTCAGATAAGTTAGTGCCACTTCAATAATATTCTGCCTCTTGTTGTTTTGTGTATCCAAAGTGATGTGTAATTTATAATGCACATGTATAAATAAGAAGTTGAGGCAACATATTGCTAAAATTGCACTTATTTTTCTTCAGGTCGCTGGTGTTTTTCACAGTTTTTAAAGAATAGTTTGTATAGAGATGTAAACATTTAAATCATGTAATTTTAGTTTTTTCTAAAACATAGAGAAAAGTTTAGAGATGACATTATTTATAGGTTATTATGTTATTATTATTTTACTGCTCTGGCCCACTTGAGATCGTATTGGTCTATATGTGGCCCCTCAACTAAAACGAGTTTGACACCCCTGCTCTCGACTTAATCCATGTATGTGATTAGTCGCCTGGTGCTAACTCTGGAGTTAGAAATTGTGAAAGTGTAGTGTATGTCAACCTGGGTACACGGTGAGATCCAGGATCTGTCAACATTAACGTGTTGTAATTAACACTAACTATAATTACAAGTATGATGATTTTATTTGCCTTTTCTCATACAGATCATTTTGTATTTGGAGGTTAATTAAATTGCATGAACTGCAGATTCTGAGTTCTTGCAGACTGCAGACCTGTCTGGTTTACACTTATGCATGAGGAGGATGAGAAGATACAGGAAATATAGGTTTATCAATTAACTAGGGGTTAGGTTTGTGGGTTTTTTGTATTTTTTTTACCCATTCTTACTTTCACTTCCTTATGCCTGTTGCTGTCTCTTTGTATATCACCAATAAAATGGTTTCAAACACTTTGATTACATACCCTGACTTTCCATAATCTGGATAATGTAGAAAAAGGAAGTGTGTAACTTGTTCAGTCTAGCAGATCAATCCTAAAACTGTATAAAAAAGGCACTCAGTGAGTCAGCCTCATGGCAGAGGGCGCTCCTGAGCCCACAGGTTCTTCTGGCCACTGAGTGAGCTACAAGTCAAGTGCAGTGATTTGATTAGTTTTCCTTCCAGCCTCAGTCTCAAAATGAAAGATCACATATCCTACATAATTTAACAAAAAAAATTATTTCAACCTTAAATAAAATATGCATCACTTGTCTTTGTGTAAAGAATGCTGATATGAGATATGAAACATAACCTGATTCCTGTTGCCAATCAAATGGTGAATAAGATATTCTTTTGGGTTTATACATTTGTAGATCTGTAGAGGTATTTGTAGATGCCTCACGTCACTGTTAAAGATGTAGGTGTAGGACTATAGGATGTTTACTTCATATTGTCAATAATGCAATAATGTTGTTTCAAAGTGGTGTAAAACTACGGAGTTCCCATTCAGACACACTTATATACAAGGCCCCATCACACAGCTGAAGTCTCCAGACACCAAAGGAAACTTGGTAAACAAAGTCATAGTTGTAGTTGTAACTCACCTACATTTCATAAAAGGGGACACAACTATGATTCAGATCATGGATTGTGACTCTACTTGCATAATCTTTTGCAGTAGATCATTACCTGATCTTTCAACGAGCTCACTGAGTCGTACCATAAGGGTCCCAGGGGCACTGAAAGCAGACACTAAGGGCTTTTTTCCAGGTAGCAGTATCTTTCCAGTTGGGAGTGAGAATGGGCTCATTATTTTCATGGGGAAACTCTATTGTTGTCCATAGCCACGCTCCAGGTTCGTGTTTCAACTGTGAGTGCACCGCAGGACTGTGACGTATCCTGCATATCAGGACATTGGCACCTCTTGTATTCAGTAGCTCAGTGAGGTGACTCTTAATGGTGTGAACTCAGACTTATGGGTGCCCAGGCCATAATAGTCTGGCACACACTCTGCAGCCTTTGCACTGATTTCTATTTCAGTTGTATTTGCTCAGCTTTCCTAGAGAGCGACAGCCTGTAAACCCTTAGAGACAGTTTTTCCACATCTATCCCCATTAAAAGGCATTACAGTCCTCTCCCTTTCTTAGAGTGACACTTGATTTTTATGAAAACTCTGCCGTGGCATATCCTCTCCATAATGAAATATGGTCTGCAGTGCAGCACAGAAATTAGGTTTACACAGAATCAGTGAATTATTATTTCCCTGTAGTCAGTCTAATAGTAGACAATTAAATCTTATGTGTTTGTTGAAAGTGCATTTAACTGAGCCTTGTTACGTAAATTGGCTGCTGTACATAAGACAAATATCACCAGGTCTGTTGTAACTTATAGTATCTGCTCTTCTTTGTTTGTGTAATGGGGGTTTATTTGGACCTAAAGCCTTTGTTATATACAGTGCACATCTCTCTGCCTTTCAGAGCACCAAGGTTCAATAGAATTTATCAGAATATAATTTTTAATAAAATAGAATTAGAATTCTGCAATCAGCACTGCAAAGTTTGAGTTTTTACTGTGAGAACTGTTGTAGTATGCAGACAAATAATTCATCCAATTCTAATAAAGATAATAAATGATGAATGCATTGATTTGAAACATTTAACATTGTAGTGTTATGCTGCTGCTTTTTAAAGCCCAGTATAGGAATGATATTTTGGAGTCAGAGAAAGCAGATAGCCAAGAAATCAGCTAATATTAACCCAGAAAAATAAACCATGTTTTATTAGAAATCGGAACCCTGTTCAACTGAGCATTTCAGTCATAGTACGAAATAGTACTCAAACTAATAATCAATACATGTGGAATTGAATATAAAACTAATCTAAAACCTCAAATCATTTTTATTTAAGGTGTTATTTTCCATCAAAGCCAATAATGTCAGTTGATGTCAATTATCAGCCTCTATGGAGCCAAATTCTTTTGATTCCCATAGTACTGTATGTAGAATGTCCTATTGGTACTAGTTAATATATCACTGGGTCTAGGGGGTTATTTTTCCACTTTATAAAAAAGATTATTAGTTCAGTCAACACAGAAGGGACTATCAGAATTTGGGTCCATTAGTGGAATGTCCAATATCCCAGCTAACAGCCTGCTGATTCTAGAAAAGAAGTACTGAACAATAAAACTGCTCTTAGAATCACCCACATTTCTGAGCTTAGTTTGAGGTTCAGTTCCAGATGTATTTACTCCAGATATATTCATGAATTTAATGTTCAATGAAGGGAATTTGTTTTGCTGATGTTTTTTGTTTGTTTGTTTGTTTGTTTTGGGTTATTTTTTTGTATTTTTAACTTTGTATGTTCAGTTCAACAGTTATTTAGTTTCTAGTAAAGGCATACATAGCTCTTTTTTAAAACTCAATTTATTACAGGTGAATGATAATATGTGCTCTCGTATCTATGCTGTTTTTATTATATTTACCCTTAAACATCCACTATCAGTTGACCTATAAAAAATATTTTGTTTTTTTGCCAAAAATCTAATCAGTTCTGAATTAATGTCACATTGTAGATGAGGAGAAGCAATATGAAACCACATGTGATAAATGCTGTGAGAAACTGAATGTTTTATGAGACATTAATGGTTGCAAATTTCAAATCTGTGAGCACAATGGTGCAACTTTGGCTTCATAAATAAGCATAACAAAAAAACTTTGTAATTTGGGATATTTCATTGGAGGATCTGCTCTATGTTATGCCTTGCTTTGCCTCATGATAGAAAACAGATCTTGGGACTCTGCAGCTCTGGTTGTCATGCAGTCCTAAAAGACTAATCTTGCCATCTGACACCTGAACTAAAGTAACCTGTGAAAAATATTTACCTACTCTGATATATGGTAGGACCTGACATGCCCTCCAGTAGTTAAATGCTGTAGGTGCAGAAATATAACCACAGGGTGGCTTTCAGCAAATCGCCTCAAACCTCTTTTGTTGACTGGGGGATTTAAAGCATCACCAAGGCTTAAATCCATACAGAGTTCTGTCACAGTTCTATGGGAGACAGTCCTGACAGGCAAACACTTTTACACAGATTACTGCTTAAGCGCTGCTGCCCAAGCAGTTGACAGGTGAAAATGTGTGCAAACGGAATAAGCTTATTAAGTTGAGATAGACTGATTGATTTGGGAGCATTTGGTTAAACACATTCAGGCCAAAAGCTACTGAAAATGTGACCTACAAAGTATCAAAACCATTGCACAATAGATTTTGCCATGGTATCTGGTTGTTTTGCAGGGATTTACATGTAGGCATGTGTGAACATTAAAATCATGAGCAAATGAGGCAAAACCTCAAGTAAAATACACAACAAAATACTTTGAGGCATCCAGCAGAAGCTGCTTCTGATTCTGTACTAAATATTTCCATAAACTTCAATGCATGACATAAAAACACAAGAGACAACTAAAAACAACCAAGTCTGCTGCATCCTCCCATGTCAGTAATCAGGTCAGTTGCCTGAATTGCACTTTTGTTATGAAAGAAATAAGGTAGCCTAGGTATTTTTAAAAAAAAAAATGATTAGACATGAGAAATAAATCCGTCACACTGTGTTTGAGGGTTGTAATTATGTGCACATTAGAATAACTGAAATTAAATAAGGCTATTTTGCCACAAGGACAAAAGAACATTACTTCAGGAACTGAAAATGATTGTGAATGTGCCTTTGGTCTGTTTCAGGCTCTGAGAGTTAGATCATGTCTAGATCTCAGACATGTTTATTATACCAGCAATGGCTTAATGTCACATTTTTCAAGTCTTTACAAAGCACTTTGGGAGGATGAGTGGCCAATAAATGCATCCTCAGGAGACAAGACTTGGGGTCGAGGGCACTTGTCTGTACTGAAATGTACATCTGCTTCAGCAGCAGGCTATAATTCTGGATATGACTGCTGTTTGCTACTGTATCATCAGAAAAAATAAAATCTCTCCTTTTGTTCACGATGCTGCTGTATATTCATCCCACCACCATCCCAGCACCCCCCCCCCTTCAGAGCATACGGACCAGTAGTTTGAGACAGTGATATAGAACCAGCCACAGGCAGCACATCAGGTGTCAATGAAATATAGGTGCCATTTGAATTTAAAATTCATTATAATAGGCAGTGGCCCTAAGGCTTATGAAAGCTGATAAACAGTGGTAGAATGTGTCACACTGTACCAGAACACCTCCACATAAGCTTTGGCTGAATGGCTGCAATAAAAATGACAACCTCACTCAAACATTTACAGGTATTAGTCAAGCTTATCCCAAGTATTAACAACAGTAATCGGATGGCAGTTATTGGTTTTATTATCTGGAGTGTGCAAGTTCCCAGTGGGAGTCTCAGAGTATGTCAGTGTGGCTCAAACGTAATTCTTTCTTCAGTTCTTCATATGAATGCTGATGGCAGTGGCTGCACGGGTTTTTGAAGGACTGTGTATCGAAATTTCATTTTGTGTGACATGCTCAATGTCTCGTTCTACTGTGACATGCTAAATGACAATAAAAGCTAATCGAATCGAATCGAATCGAATCTACTCTATAATATATGTAATAGCAGAGGGAACAAGGGGATAATTTAGAGCAGGGCTACAATTCCCCAATAACCCCAGACAGAAGAGCCTACAACGCCACCCTGGTTTTAGGCCCAGGGAACCATACAAAACTAAACTTACCCCAAACTACTGTATAGGGCACCCAGGTTCAGTGAACAGAAGTAAGGGTGGACAGAGACAGGTGTTGTGTCATCACAAATGTATCACTTTATTTTACCCATGTAAAAATACAAATATACTTTATTTTATTTCCAATAAAATAAACTAAAAACTAAGACCACTCCCTCTCTCATTCACACAATAAAACATTTGATCAATAGTTTACAAAAACAACAGGAAAATAACAACAAGCGGGGCAAACTAAATTAACCCTCAAAATATAGACTCGTCTAACCCCGGTTTATGTGCTGGAGGCTGCACAGTTAAAGTCCTTGTCTAAGGGTCATGGGCATTTTTAGATTCCAAGCACCCCTAAGATAATTGAAGGTTGTTAACAGTTTTCTTCTTTTTTGTTTACTTTTTAACATGCTACAAAAATGTCCAAACCATATACAGTACATGTTTGAAACGTAATATTTTATCAACAAACATACAGCACATCCCCCACCTTGTCTCTAAAATGGTTTGATCCATCCCTCCCCCCTTTCCCTGTCTCGGACTCTGGTCTCCACCTGTACAGAGCAGTGTGGGCCTGGGCAGCACTACCTTCCAGAGCTGGGGTCCCGTAGTGGTGTAAGGAACTGGTCCTAACCAGGATATGGGACACATTTCTTCACTTCTACCACTTAATACCAACACATTATCATCATCACCAGTCCCTGTTTTTGCTGCATTGAAGTGTAGATCATTGTTAGGTAGGAGTAAGCTGATGTTTTTTCTAGTTTGGAAACGGTCCAGGTGGTTCGGTCAAACTCTGAGAGAAGCTCCTGTTGTCATGTGCTTGTGCTAAGGGCTCATATTTATCTAAACCCACTTTCATTAGTGTGCTTCATTTATTTGTGTATTTGGTCCCTAATAGTTCAGACAATTTGAATTTGAACCCTTCAGGTCCTGCAAAGCAAATTTTAGATTCATTTGGGCATAAAACCAGTGTATTTCTACAACCTGTTTGAATTCCTTCTTAATTTCTTTCATTTATAACTAGTTCCGTCCCCACATTTGCACATTTAAGGTCCAGATTTCAGACCAACATTTCTCCAGTTCCACACAATTGTCAGCAGCAGCGATTGTAGTAAAAACTGAAAATATGTCCAAACTTGGAGGTGATTACCTAAAATGTTCAGTTGTTGGTTGAACAGGCCAGAGCAGCACAGCCAGCAACCTGGAGGGGGCGGGACCTGAAGTGGCTCATTTGCATTTAAAGGGCCAGTGCTCCAAACCACCTTTCTGGTGTCATTACTCAGACATAGGGTTGAAGATGGACCTGTGGAGTTGAATGAATGAAGATTTCAGACCCAAGCAGAGCATTTACAGTTTATGGAGACCACAGGGAAATTTTGGAAAATGTATAATTCCATTAAAAAAAGCAAAATATCGCTCCTTTAATATTAAAGACAAGGAGCTACTGTGTTTATCTGGCTGGCTAACTGACTGGATGCCCATTAACTCCTATAGTGTGTGTGCATGAGTGTGTGCAGAAAGACTCATCATACAGAAGCGCACTGAAGAGCAAGTAAGTGCATTCGATAATCGACTTGTTTGGGCTGCAGGAAGCCGGGGCTGTAAACAAACTGGGAAGTGGCTACTTGAATAAACTCGCTGTTTT
>JAPTYQ010000019.1:37460886-37476726 GCA_029814465.1 Ostorhinchus cyanosoma
ATTATTATTATTATTATTATTATTATTATTATTATTATTATTATTATTATTATTATTGCATAGATTTGTTTTATTTTGTACTAGAATTTCTCAATCATTGTAAGCAGATTTTATTATTTTGTACTGGAATTTTTAAGTCATTTTATAATTTTTTTAAAATTTTGTACAGGAATTTTTCAAACATTTTATGAAGATTTTTTATTTTGTACCAATTTTTCAAACAATCTATACTTTGTACTTAGGTTACTCGGTTATATTTGAATTAAGTTTAGTATCTAACATATACCATTTGGGTGGTCGTGGCTCAGGAGATAGAGTGGGTCATCCAATATCCAAAGGATTGGCAGTTTGAATCCCACTCTGTCCTAGTCATGTGCTGTTATATCCTTGGACACGACACTTCTCCCACCTTGCCCCCAGTGCTGCTACTCACACTGGTGTACACTGGTGTATGGCTGTCTAGGGGTGGTCAGAGTGGCTGTTGGTGCAGATTGGCACCCACACTTACATCAGTGTACACCAGGGTAGCTGTGGCTAAATATGTAGTTTACCACTACCAGAGTGTGAATGTGTGAGTGAATGAATAATGGATCCATTGAGTATGTGTTAATGGGAAAGTGCAATATATATTTAATCAATTATTATGATTATTATTATTTTATAATTATATCTTTTATTTACCTAATTTAGACTATCTATTCAATGAAATTCATATGAAAACTATCATAATTACATTAAACATCAAATATACTGCTAAAAAAAAATAAAGGGAACACTTAAACAAGACAATGTAACTCCTAGGCAAATCGCACTTCTGTGAAATCAAACTGTCCACTTAGGAAACAACACTGATTGACAGTCAATTTCACATGCTGTTGTCACATTCAACTATATAAAGAACAAAGTATTTAATAAGAATATTTCATTTATTCAGATCTAGGATGTGTTATTTTAGTGATCCATTTATTTTTTTGAACAGTTTATAAAATAATATACCAGTAAAAGAATTGTTTGATTTTATCGACCATTTACATTTTTATTCCTGTGAGTAGTAGTTGTAGGGGCCCCAGTAGACTGCCTTGCCCGGGGGCCCATAATGCTGTTAAGGACAGATGCCACAACAGCCAAACTCTAGTATCAGAGCCAGCTGGTGTTAGCACAGACTGGCCTACACCACACACTCAGACATATCCTTCTATGGTAAAAAGCATTTTAACCTTTTAACATCTACTCTTTTCATGTAACTGAAGATGTTTAAGGTGAAGGGTCAGGGTTAGGTTTCCTTGAAAAGGCTGGATGTTACAAGGTTAAACATGTCTAAAATGTAACCCAAACCAGAATCTTGACTCAACTGTGGGTGTCTGGTGATCAGGTGGATTTCGATAGAAAACCCTCAACTATAACCAGCTTGCAAATAAGAGCCCTGTTTTACAGCTTTCACTTAATAGCTCAAGGGATTATCATTGGCACTTTAACTGTCAACTCAAAAGCAGACTGAAATGAGATTATCTGCTGAGTCAGATTACATACATGCTGACTCATCAAATAAACAAAGAAACTTTCTGCTGTCTTTTCTGAGCTGTCTTCTTATCTTTTATAGAAGTTGAAAAGCCTTTTTTAGGTAGAAAACACAACTTGATGCATTTTCAAACTCCCCTAATACTCGTGAAAGACAGACATCTTAATACATGTATTAGGATGTCTGTCTTTCATGAGGATATTGCAATGGTGAAAGTACTGGGAGTGTTGAATGATGTTTTTTTACATAAATGGTGACCAACATCACCAAATGATGGGACTACATGACATATCTACTCATCTGCTACTGATGATAATATAAAAAAAAATATCTAGAACAATACCATGATGGCCAAATCTATTGTTGCAGTAATATAAAGATAAATTATTTAGCCCATTATTTCCTTTTGCAGACTTACATGAGCTTCAGTTCTCCTTGGTTCCAGCACATAATTATCTTATTGTTAGTTTCAAACTGCTGCATCTGTACTGAACAAATACAAATATGAAAAAGAAGGGCTAACAGTTACTCAATATCTGTCCAAATAATTCACAGACAAATAGATGCCAGTTAACAAAAACTGGCACAAAACATCATCCATCACAGACCAGCCAAAAGTGTAAGCCAATACAAATTGACTGCATGCCTGGTTGAAGATAACATCGGCACAAAGAGAAACCTACACATATGGCACAGAGGAAACAGTGAGCACTTCTCAAACTGAGCAATCTGCCATTGAGAACAAAAACAAAACCAAACAAATGTTTCAGGGTGTTTCAGGCTTTCCTGACTCATCCTTTCTCTTGCAACCGTCACTTTGCTCCTTGCACTACCTCAGGGATGGATGTTGGTTTAAATAGAGTGAGACTAAGAAAGAAAGTGGGCGCAGGTGGCTATGGAGACTTGATTAGAGCATTAGGCTTTCAAGGGAACTCTCCATGAAGGTAAGGTACATGCATTTTGTGACATGACCAGGTGAGGATAACCAATGGAACAAATGCCTAATTTATTTTAGTGCTGATGTGAGAACCACTAATAAGATTCAGCTAAAGGGCCTGCAGTGTGCTCCACATGCTCCATATGTCATTACTGACTTGACAAAAAGCACAGACCCATGTTTGATGAAGTGCACTTTTGTCTCTTTTTGCTCAGCAAATTAAAAGACGATGAGCTTTTTTTTTCTATGATGAAATGTGTAGTCTCCTGTGACAGTGGAAATTTTGCAACATCTGTGTCTTAAGATGATGTGTGACAATGAATGCAGTGTTCCTTCAGGCTGTGAGTGAATATGAAGTGAATGAATCTGTTGGTGACAGCAGAGCAGCACCCATCCTCGAGTCAAGGTTAAAACAATGGCAACAGGGGTGGTGAAATCAATTTGACCTCTGATCTAATCAATTTTTATGTTACGTAACCCAACCTTGGCAATTACTGGGGAAGCTTTGAAATTTCCCAACTATAAGTGGCTGTCTGTGGAATATAGATATACAGATACATAATTGTGTATTACCCTATATTATTGAAATTGGATATTCCAGAGGAATAATAATAATAACTCATACAATGGGATAATAATACTTTTATTATTACTATTATTTGTACAATGTAGATCATTACGATGTGGTAACATGCAGTCATTTATTGTCATTTATTGTCATTCACCATTCAGTATTATACATTATGAAAATTTTTTGTTGACTCAACACAACTCAGTTAAGTAATTTTGTTTTTGAGTGAAATGAGTTATATCACTGCGTTTCTTGTTGATTTACTTACCTAAACTTCCAGTGTATAACATTTAAAAGGATTCAGGTGGCTATAATTACAGAAGTTAAATCAATGCTGTGAACCATTACATTTATCTTACCAGAATGAGTCATTTATAACTACAGTCAACCATTGTGCACTATCACAGTAGTGGATGGCATCTAGCATCAAGGTACATTACAGCCAACTGCTGTGTTTAAAGAGTTAAAGATGCTGTAGACGTAGACTTAGACTTCCTTTATTGCACAAAAAAAACACAACAGTGAGATTTTGGCAACAAAATGTTGTTGCTTGGCTTCCAGATTCCACAGAATTAAATATATTAGTAGCATGTATGTAGGAATTATGTTCCAAGTAATCTTTAAATGTCCCTGATGGTCACAAGACATTAAAGAATCATGTGCATTTCAAATACTCATATCACTGACAGTATTAGTCTAGCTAGAATATTCACATTTGAAAAGCTAAGTGTCAGCCCCTAAATAATGTTTATGTTGTCATTTTGTGTTTTGGTCTGTTTCTCCACCCATCACCTATCTGATTATTCTAACATCCACACCCATGCCAAAGATGGTTTGGAACCATGCAGTCCACTGAACAGTTCAGACAGGCCCATAGAGAACAGCTCTGGTTTCAATCTTCTTGTGTTTTTGACTGAAGTGATACTTCTAAACCTATGACATTACTAAACCTAAAAGGCCTCTTATTATTCCCAAATATGTTGTGACAAAATGAGAAACAAAACAAGGATATGTAGAGGAACATTTGGAACATGGAGATGGATGAAAGGGGAGAAGAATTTGAAGACTGACGCCAGCTCTCCCGTGGTCTCCTTTGGCCCGAGATGGGTGAGGAGAGCACCGATCCAGGAGAGGAGACTGCCGGGCCTCAGCTCGGGACCGGGTGATCTTTTCTCCTGGTCCGTGACCGTGTGAAGAGACGACCCCAGTATAAATATAGGACTCGTTGCTGGTCATGGTAGCTCCTTGTAGTAGACACTCATGCTGGATCTGGCAACCCCTAATCTGGGGGAGGCAGAGGGGATACCATGCTCTACAGTATTTTGGATATGATTGCAGTACCAATTTTGGCCATAATCCTGCATATAGCACCTTTAATATTCATCTGTCTAAAACGCCCAGAACAGGCAAACCAAACATTTTTACAGCCAACACAGATTAGGGTTTGGGGGTTTTCAGTTAGTTGCAATGTGTAACTCTAAATGTCACTAAATACCACACAGTGAACTTTTGATTCAAATGGTTCAATTAAATATTTTTTTCTGTCTGCATGTAATGTAGTGTGATAACATATGATGAGCCACGCCACTGTCTGTCTGCCTTTAGATCACGGTTTTCTTTCCACTGCTCAGTTTTGTGTTGGGGTACATCATTTTGCTGCAGAATAATTAGCGTGTTTTGGTTCTGTAGCATAATTAGAAAATATTTCAGTATTTTTACACCACATAACATATCATTGGTTATATTTAGCAGTGGTGCCTTTTGCTATTCTGTCTGTCGTCCTTCTTATATATATATATATATATATGGATGGATTTTTGATGGATTAACAATGCCATTTTCTGGAACTACTGGTTTCCTCTGCCATCATTGGGCCAAGTTAATGAAATTACGCTAACATCAATACAAAGTATGACTTTTGACTTTGTCAGCATATGTCATCCTATGATGACTGTTGTTTACACTTTATGTATAAGGATTCCATAGAGTAATCACTGGGCCTGTAACGGTACACAAAATTTTCAGTTTGGTACGTTTTCAGTTTTGAAAGGCACGATTCGTTTTTATTTTTTAGTATTTTATTTTTTGGTTTGGTATTGGCAGAAAGAAAACCCCTCAAAATAACTTTAATGCATTTATTATGAATTTTTGAACAGTTTTCCCCCAATTTTTGGAGAAGATGGAATATAGAGAAACAAGAATAATATAATTCTGCTGCTATAAATCAAATCAAATCAAATAAATAAAATAAAATAAAATAAAATATTGCTAAATGTATTTTAAACTTTTGTATTGCACTTTTCCCTGAAAGGTAGTTTTGAACAAACAAAAAACAAAGAACAAACATTGGGACAGCTAACAAACTGTTTAGGCCACTTTGTGTATTTGTGTGTGTGTGTGTGTGTGTGTGTGTGCGTGCGTGCGTGCGTGCGTGCGTGAGTGTGTGAGACAGAGAGAGAGAGAGAGAGAGTGTGCAAATGTAGAGAATTACCGTACATAGGCAGCGTTCATCTTATCGTCTCTTTCTCTGTTGTCTTTCATCATGAACCGGATGTGATCCCAAACAGGGGACTGTAATAATGGTAGAGGGTCTTCAATCTCTTCCTTCCAGGTTGACATCATATTTGTTGGGGTTTTTTTAACCTTATGGTAGCTGCTATTTCATATTTCAGTTCAATGTGCGCTCCTTCAATATGTCCGTGTGGAACTTGCAGGGATTGAAAGTTTCGCATCGAACGACGTCTTTCGTTCCTTTTTCTTTTTCTCAACATACTGTGTTGTTTCAGTACAGCCGTGTACTGAACCGAACAGATGCGTACTGAAAGCGTTCGGTTTAGTATGTGTACTGTTACAGGCCTAGTATATTTCTTAAAAGATTGTGGAACATCTAAGAACTTTTACTAAAATTCAAATGCAAATTTGAAGACCCATGATTGCAAGACAAAAAAATTTAAATACTTGGTCAATTCCCCAAATAGCAGTGTACAGCAAAACAGAAGAGTATAAGACAGTCACACTTCTTTCTGTAGTCTGTGCCAATATCTGTTTTAAGATTTAATCTCTCAGCATTCTGATATGCACCTTCACCTGTCATATGAAGTACTTAATCCGTAGCATATGAAACAGTCTTTGTGATGATTTCCATATAAAGTCTTTCATGCTGCGGAAAAGTACTGCTGTGGACACCCATGCTCATCACTGTGTACATTGTACGGTGACCCTCGTTTCATTGCCATAGTCTTGTGGAAATGTCTTCAGTCGATGTTTTGTGATTGTAGGTAGTCCCACATAGTATTTCCATCATCATAAGATTAAAGTCTTTTTTATCTGTAAGATGCCCTGGACAGGGGTAACGCTCTGGGTTGTCCAACTGTCCTGACACAAGTCATTGTTGATTTCACTGTTGTAGGGGAAAGACTCTAGGGCTGCAGATAAGACTGTTGCCATGGTCCTGAAGGAGATACCAAGTAAGGCGTCATCAGAAGGGAAGCCCCTCCTCACAGTGACTACCAAGGTGGGCAGAACCATTCCAGAAACCTCCCACCCCCACCCTATCCCCTGCCTTCAAGCAGAACTTCTTTTTCTCACTATAGTAAAGCTTTGAGCATCCTATAACTGACCTCTACTGTCTACTAACTCATTACTTAAGTCTTGTGACTGTTCTATCAAAAAGCAACAATTATTTCTTTTTCAGCTGCTCTATGGGGTTTAAACTCTCATACTACAGCACTGCATTTACTCCAGTGTTGAACAATTCTTTTAGAACCATATGATGTCTCTTTTTTTAGGATATTAAGAGATTGAAATTGCTGCAATTATCCATGGTAATTTTTATCCTCCCAAATTACCCTCATTGTTTCAGTTAATATTGACTGTGCATATTGTACTACTGTATGGAAGGAGGGACATGGATTAACCACAGGTTCATCATAAATGTCTCCTTCAATTCTTAATCGGGTCAGAAAACCATCATCCTGAACTTTTTTTACACCTCATAAGCAGCTAATCCTTGCCACAAACAGGGTGTAAATGCATTTTTCAAAATGCTACGCTGTACAGCATGGCATTGGGTTATTGACTGAGTTGTCTGCATACAAACTCCTGCAGCAAATTACTGCACCCTCTGCTTCTCTACTTCTCTTTTGCTTTTTTAGTGTTAGCTGGATGGAGTCGGTGCCCTAGATGCCAATATAAGTTTTCTTGCTCTGTGCTTAGTTGCTTTTCTACACTGTGTGTTTTGCTGTGTCTGTCCTCTTGTACACCATATTTG
This sequence comes from Ostorhinchus cyanosoma, assembly GCA_029814465.1. NCBI lineage: Eukaryota > Metazoa > Chordata > Actinopteri > Kurtiformes > Apogonidae > Ostorhinchus > Ostorhinchus cyanosoma. The sequence goes on from JAPTYQ010000019.1 coordinate 37,468,184, forward strand.
TCTGTGTTTTAATACCCTGAAGCATGCTTTTCTATTGTTTAATTTATAACACATTGTCTTGCTTTGATAAGCTGCCACACAACCGAGATAATGCCCCAGCTCCTGTAAAGGCGATTTAATTGTGACTCAGCATTTTTGCTGCCACAATCTATCGATGGCTTATATGTCATAAATGCGTGTAGATAATTGTGTTGTCTTCTACAACAACAATATCAGTGCTGTATCATCTGACATTTGTCTGTGTCAGGGAAGACACTTATTGTATTTAACCCTGGAGGTCTTACATGGAACATACACAACCTTTTATTCCTTTAAAGGACTTTCGTGTCAGAGAAATAAATATCACTGAGAGAACAGATCAAATCCTCGCATTAATATTTTACCACTGGAAAACACAGCGTCTTTACCCCTAAGAGAGCACAGCAACTGAATCAGCTGAGACATACCAATAAATGTACAGTTCACAACCTTAATGGCCTCTTAGTTGGGATTTATCAGCTGTCAGTTCATGATGGGTTTTTGTGAAAACAAGGATCTCCTATGACATTGTGTTTTGTGTATATACAATCAACAGGGGGATGGGAAGAAAACACCTGAAGGCATGGTTCAATGTGCTTTTCAGGTTTTGCAGCTGCTAAATGTGCAAATGAAACACAAATATAATTCACAAAGAACCTACAAGTGTGAAACTCACTGTAAACTGTACTGCCAAGCAGAGGGCATGACTTTGGTCCTGTTCCATTTGAACAAATGCACATTAAAGGATAAGGAATTCTGGGCAAAATCCACTTCTTTCAATGCAAATAAACCTTTTTGCATGTGATTCATTTAAGACCTGGCTAAATTGACACAAGCTTTTAGGCTGGTGATATTAACCCATAAAGACCCAAACAGCTGCTGAGTCATCAGATATGACCCATTTGGACCTTCAGAGGATTTAGAGTGAATGTGGAAACACCTTCTTCAGCCTTGAGTCAAACAGTAAAAGCGATGGAGTTTGATCAATGACAGTAGATGGACAGACTGGGTTTATGTTTAGTTAATCATATGTTTTACTGCAAAAGTTACTTTTTCTTCAGTTTTCTCCATTTCTGATATAATAACCCTCAACTGTAATTTGAGTTTTAATGAACATCTGCGTGATCACACATTCAATATAGGAAAATACCTAATTTTAACTTTTAAAAAATGCAGAGGATAATCTAATAACTCGTGATAAATCACTTAAGAAAGACCAAATACAGATAAAAAAAAATTGTAGTTGCCACAAAAGTAGCACAGGGTCTTTATGGCATAATGTCTGGAGAAACTTTTCACACTAACTTTTTACTTTCTCTTTGTCTCTCTTTTTCTTAAAGTATTCAACTTTGTGAGGCTTTAATCATATTAAAATAATGATCAAAAATATAAAGGGTGAAATCTTCAGTCACACATCAGGAGTTTCACAAAGGGGTTTATCAAAAACCCTAAAAATGACAATATTCTGACACTGTGGGTGGAGATTAGGGGCTTAATTATAAGACAATGGCTACTGCCACAGTACTGTGGCACAAAATACGGGATTGTCTACTGCCACAGAGCCAATCAAATGTTACCATTTGCCCTGGACAATAAGCAGTAACAGCATTTTGTTGCCATAGAGCCAATCATGGATACTGTTTCATAAACTCATTATCCTCTTGTTGCCACAGTACAGTGGTGATATATGGTGTATATGCCCCGTACACATGACAACAAAGAGATATTTTATAGCTATATGTTATACTGAAGATAAAATGCTAGGTAAGCAAAGGAAGCAGAATATATGAAAGCTGGTTTGTTATTATAGATAATTCAATGTGATTGTCTACTAATTAAACAAGTAGTGCCAGGCACAACAAACCTTTGCCAGGTTTTAGCTCTTAATGGGCACCTCCCTCTCAAAACATGACAATATGGGTTTGACCTTTCAAGGTTGCTCAAGGTCAAAGGTCATGATGCCATTTTGGAGTCTACATGTAGTTTCCTATCGGTCAACAATAGTAACTGAGTACTTATCATCAGTTGTTTTTGGAGTTAGGACCATTTAAAAGCATGTGATCTTTCAAGGTCAAAGGTCATGATGCCGTTTTGAGGCCAATGCCAGGTTTCCTATCGTCAATAATAGTAACTAAGTCTCTGTCTCCACTTGTTTTTTCCATTATAGTCCATTTTACTTTTTTTGGTATTGACCGAGTGATCCATGACGTCTTGGGTCAACAATAGGTCAAAATCCATAAACACAAGATGCAGAATTGAAAGTTGAGCATTTTGGTGTTCATTGGAAATATCTAAGATGAATAGTTCAAGTTATATCCAAAATCCGATTTTGACCTTCATTGTGAGCTTGACCTTTGACCTACACTCTTCATTTTTGGCCTTCAAGGTTCTGATGTCAATGCACATCAACAGTGATAGTAAAAAGAAGCTCTATGCAAAATTGAGTATACAGGAATGAAAAGGAAATTCCTGATTTGCCCTATCTCTTATCATCATTATCTTGTCACCACATTTTTGGTGGCCTTGACCTTTGACCTACATTCACCAAAATTTAATGGGATTTATTCTGGACCACCTCACACCTCTCCTGAAAATGTCATGAAAATTGGTCTAGTAGATTTTGTGTAAAGTTGCTGATGTACAAACAAACAAACAAACAAACAAACAAACAAAATAAACCAAAAACCCCAGTTATTACCCCTTGCCTACCCTTCGAGGGGCGAGGTGATAACTGAAAGGTAATCTTAGGGCTTTGTTCTATATTTTTCACTATGGACCCTGATCTGAAATATGAAAAAGGGCCTGAAACACTAGAAAGTAGATACAAAAAAGGGCAAATTCTATCAGGTGCACAATGTCATGTCCATGTATGCATCACTATACCATTAGCATAGGAGCTACTGCTAGGAAGTCCCTAAAAACAAAGCAGATTGCAGACACAGATAGGACGCAATTTACAGCTATAAAAATGGGTGTAATCCATTCTTTGTAGATTTAGCCATTAGTGCAAGCAATGGTTGAAGAGAAGAGTGAACAGTCACCTGTTGATACTTTTACTTAAGAACTTAAAAGCGCTGTACTGAGTAACAGACATTATGTGGGAAACATACACACACTGACAAAATTTAACTATGTAGATGTAACCATGAAGATGGTTAAATGCAACAAATGCTAATCTGAAATCCAACTGAAAAGTGAGCTTACAAGACAAAGAAAGCTCAATCATTACTACATATGATCTTCAAGTATGTTTTTATCTTTTCTTGCAGACAGCAGCTTGAAAGATTTAAAATGCATTAGGCTAGTAATTGTTATGACCCAAAGGTGAAACATATTTTTAAAAGGACACCAGAGTCAAAGGGTACCATTCAAAGAACACATTTTATTGTTTTACATTTCATCTGTCGTTCTTCGTCGTTCTTCAGCTTTTTTCCTTTGTTGGAATGAGCTGTTTCAAATACCCCCAGTTCAACCCCTTTTTACCTGGTGCCCAAAGTAACAAAAGAAAAGACCAGAGTGGACCGGATAAATAAACATAAGGACAGTGTGCTAGACACGCCAACCCTGTACAGGGTAGAAGCTCCCAGCGCACCACTACCCTATCAAAGAAACAAACCACAACGTCCAACAAAAGAAAAGTGAAAACAGGACATCCGGATCCACCTGGCCAAACAAAGGAATAAGGCTAACCAAAATGGCTAACAAAAAGAAAACTAGGCAGGCATGAAGGATCCTGTGTGGAGCGGAGCGGAGGCGTGCCTCGACGTGCGTGCTCCCCACGGAACGCTGGAGCCTGAGGAGAGAGAGAGCCAAAAAAATGCCCATGCAGGTGCTCGACTAAATAGGGCAAGTGGCGCCAAACTAATTAAGTCTAAACATAAAAAATAGATCAAATACAACAATAGACAAAAAAATTATCAATCTAGAAAAATGCAATTAACTAGACCAAATGTCTACAAAAATTATCAATCAAAAATAGACAAAAACAAGCAGAGTAAAAAAAAAAGGAAATGACGAGGGAAAAACTTTATCAACCCCATACAAATTGCTCCGCATGGGGATAATAAAAATTTCTAAGTAAAATAGTGCACAGCACCTGACAGTAATAAGTAGGTTTTATGGGGTTATAATCATCAACATACTGTTAATGGGGTTCATTTAAATTTTCCCTGTCAAACTGGTCACAGTAATATATATGTAACATCTTTGTCAAGATGCTGATTACTCTAACAGCAGCCTAAAAACACTCAGCATACCACCAAAACCACAGTTCTGGAAATAATCATCATAGCTGTATGCAAACACAAACTCACTTGCCTCCAGTGCTGCTACTCACACTGGTGTATGGGTGCATATGAATGTTCAGTGGTGGTCGGAGGGGCCGTAGGCGCAAATTGGCAGCCATGCTTCTGTCAGCCTGCCCCACATTAGCTGTGGCTACATATGTAGTTTACCACCACCAGCGTGTGAATGAATGAATAATGGATCCACTGTACATTCTTTGAGTATGCATTCATCGAAAAGTGCAATATAAATGTAATCCATCCATTATTATTACTCATCCACACTAACTCGTTTTAAACATGCACATAGAAGTGAGCAGAGGTTGCAGTTATGCCAAGAGTAGCTTGAAAAAATTTTATGACAGAACTGGGAAAAGCACATTATGCTTTTTGTATGTGAATATGTATTCATTCATTCATTGATGTATTTGTTTCTAGTAGAAGAAAAAAAACTAAACGTTATGTGTACAAGAACTAATAGCAGAGCAAATGCATGAATAACAGTGTTTCCCAACCAGTGTGCTGTGGAACATAAGCGTGCTGTGAGAAATCATCAGATGTGCCATGGAAGATGGTCCTATTTTATTACCTGATTGGTACTCTAAGTGAGTGACGAGATGTTTACGACTGCATGCATCCAGTTTACAACAGCACTCTCCCGTTTACCTTTGTAAAAGTGAAAATGATGCATTCTGTTAATAAAGCCCCCCTCCCTAATGATGTACTAATCAGCGGGTTACCTGTGGGACCCACGGATTGGGTTGGGGGGCTGGGGGGATATGCCTCTATTATACTACGATGGACATCAATCCGTAAGCCTGGGGGACCATTGGATGGGTTGCTGATGCACCTCTCATTCCAAATGCCCCGCGACAATGTCGCCCCCACACTTCCACAGTGCTCGCGCCCCACCAGGAGTGTCCAGTGGCTGCTGCCAAGGAGTTCCCATTCTGTAAAATATCTGCTGTGGCTCAAAAGGTTGGGAAACACTGAGTTAATACATAGCAGTGATCAAGACAGCATAGCAATTGCCATGTACACTACTCACAACAAAATAAATTCATTAGGTAATGCTCAAAAAGTGTGTGTGTGGGGAGAAAACTCATTAAATCCCACCCCCACCTCTCATTTATACAACACATTACTTGCTGTCTTAATGAACTCTGTTTAAAATCCTACTAATGTAAATGACACATGGCATACAGATTAGGAAAACGGATGTATATTACACATAGTAACTGAAAGTTTGCCTATTTTATAATACTTTTCAACAATAACTACATACCAACAATGGTAATGGTAGGGACACAAACCAACACAGTCATCTCACCAGTGAAAGCTTTGTACATCACTGGAGTCCTAACTTTGTTTCAGAGCAATAAATTAATGGCAAACTGACTGCTTGATGTTGTTTCCAAATGACCAGACATAACTCATGACTGCTGAGTTCTCCAGTGGGGCAGGCTGCAGTTGGAGAGGCATCATGTCCCAGCTTGATGTCACTTAGCAAGTGACAGAGGCTAAGTGACAGGCTGAGGCTCCTTACGCCACATGTCAAGTGAACTCAAGTCTATTTGTGTGGCCAACATTGTATGTAATGTCTCAGTGGGTTTCATCAAGTCAGAGGTCTGGACCTCTTGGAGATGGCAAGGAAAAGTTTGAAGATTTACATACTATAAAGAAGAAATTGGAAAAGAAAACACTCATAAATCAATCCAATACATTTGAGATCGACAACAAATAACACTGAAACCAGGGAGTGGGAGGACTTTCCCATCTCTCTCATCATACATCCTGTATCACATAGATGCATTATTGTGTGGAGTCCCTACTTTAAAAACATGGGAAAGTACAGAATTCATTATACCTCTCATTGTATTTATAACTTTGGAACCTTAGGGGCAAAACATGGGCAGCGATTGTGATGACTCAGAGCTGATTGAACAGACATTTGTCTGCACATAAAACAGTTTATTGCCACCCTCAATAATATCTAATGGTATCCCCCAGGGGTCCATTTTGGGACCAAAACTAGTCAATATTTATATTAATGACATATTTAATGTATCTCAATGGCTTAAATGCAAACTCTTTGCAAATAACACCAACATATTCTTAAGTATTTATAATCAAAATGAACTTGTAACCATGGTGAATGAGGAATTAAGTAAACTGAAAAAGTGGATGGATAATAATAAATTACACTTGGGAACACAGTTTTTTTTCGTTAGGTCCGACAACTGTTTTAACAAATTTTTGGGTGCAGAATCCAAAACTGATCTCAGTTTTTCTCTATCACATCAAATTTTGGAAATATAGGATCTTAAAAAATAATTTTAAAAATACTGTACTTAACAGATATGTGCTTGTTTTATAAAAATTTTCAAATACTCACATACAATGAAACATTACGGAAACAAGCATGATTTCAAAGTTTATTTAACACTATTATTTTTTTTACAAAGGATATGGCTAATGTAATTCCAGTAGTATTAGTACTGACCTATTTGAGCTGCACACACCTCTCACTGGACTGTCTCAGTTGTGACTGCACAAACAAGTGTCTACGAAGCTGTAGATGAGTTCAATCGTAATCAACTGGAAAGTCTTACTACAGCTAATCAGTGGAATTTTGCTTATCTGGACGGTAAGCTGTGGAGAAAAAAATTGTCGTGCTACAAAAAAACTGACTGCCATTTTGGAATCAGGTTGACAATTTTAGTTTTACTCAGCATAAAACTCTAACTCCACAGAATTGATAGACAGTGGAAAACCCACGTCCAAATCTCCAAAAGCCTTCCATCCATCCATCCATCCATCCATCCATCCATCCATCCATCCATCCATCCATCCATCCATCCATCCATCCATCATCTTCCGCTTATCCGGGGCCGGGTCATGGGGGCAACAGTCTAAGCAGGGATGCTCAGACTTCCCTCTCCCCAGACACCTCCTCCAGCTCTTCCGAAGGGCCCCCGAGGCGTTCCCAGGCCAGCCGAGAGACGTAGTCTCTCCAGTGTGTCCTACGTAGGTCTTCCCCAAGGCCTCATCCCATTGTATCCATTGTATTGAAGTGTGGGGAAACAGTTACCAATGCACCATTAATCCATTAGTCATATTACAGAAATGAGCAGTACAGATCACACACAAGGTTGGATTTCTAGATCACACTCATCATCTGTTTATTCTTTCAAAACTATTAAAAATCCACGATCTTGTAAAATATTATACATCAATAATCTTATTCAAAGCATTCAACATACTACTATCAAGTAATATACAAAACTTTTGTACATTAAATAGATTACACATTACCCAAATTTCAAATCCCTCGTAAACGTATTTGTGTATCTGTATATGGAGTGAAACTTTGGAACAGTCTGGATATCCAACACAAGCAATGCCAAAATATCCACAGATTTAAACTGGTATATAAACATATGGTCTGGTCACAGTATAAAGATAGAGGGTCTTAATATTTATGTTACATCAATATTCTGTCTTATGTTAATGTGTGCTTATTGTTCCTCATCTAGATGGTATGTGTTGTCCTTTGCCTTCTAGTATTGTTCTTAACAAATAAACAAATAAATGAATGAATGAATTTGGTCATCTTCAGTTCACCTGTAATCATTAACAACTTGCTGAAACACTGTAAAAATCAGGAGAGAAAGGTTTAGTTTGAAAAATGCAAAAACAAAACGAAAAAAGCTTAAATTTAGTGTTTTAGCCTGAAATGTGATGACTTTTTGTATCCTAAAATGCACAAAAATGAAAACACTGAATATTGTATTCCGTAATTGTGTTTCTACCAATTATAGTCCTTACATTGAAGGTTTGTCTGGATCCAATTTGACCCATATTTCTTGTTGAAAGATTTTTTGATCCATAGTGTGGCAAACAAGTCCTTTTTTATACAACTGTGAGTATGGGCCACAGTGAGCTGGTTAACTAATGAAATAAAAATTTTTATAATTACATCATGAGCACAGAACCATATAAATTCACACATCAATGGTCAAACAAATCAACTGAAAAATCTGGAAATTTCAGGCAGAACATACTGATTTTTTTTTTTTACAAAATGAACAATGTAAGAGTTGATAAACACTGTAAAATCGAATATGATGCGATTCTATTATTTAAAAAAAAAAAGTTAGGACATGCTACTGTACATTCTCTGTTTTTTCAGCCATGTTTCCCTTGATGTGTTTTTTTCCACCCCCTCCTTCTGTCCTCACC
>JAPTYQ010000019.1:37493281-37503364 GCA_029814465.1 Ostorhinchus cyanosoma
GGATGGATGGATGGATGGATGGATGGATGGATGGATGGATGGATGGATGGATGGATGGATGGATGGATGGACATTTTCTTTATTTTTGTATTTCAGTTTGACAGGTTAAAGTTCATGCTGTAAAAGTGAAAGCCTTCATGAATATCCTGAAGATGTTCATCTGACTCCTGGGTGTTTAGTGGAGGACCTGTTAGCTATCTGCTTATCTAGACGAGCACCTTCTCATTCTAGTAGGGCAGAATAGTGAAAAGACATAGACCCGAGTTTGCTCCAGAATACTGCATCCACAGGGAGTCACGTAACAGTCTGCTATCAAGCAAAGCTCATACAAAATGAGTTGAATTAATGATGAATTAGAAATCTGTTCACAATGCTCCAGCTCTTCACGTTCAAGCTGGCAGTCGTCGACTAGCCTCATGGCAGCAAGAGCTCACGCCAAGGCAGAGGCCGGACATGCACAAGCTTCCTTTGCACAGAAAAAGGCAGACCTGCTCAAAGCTCAGTCTTACATCGAAGAGAAGCAGCAAAAGGCTGCAGCCGAAATGGCAAGAAGGAAGCCTGAGGTAGAAGCCAATCTTCAGAAATGGTGACTAGTAAGCACTGCAGCAGCTGAATCCCTAGAAGCTGCTCTCGAGAAATATGATAACGTTGATTGTGCAAGAGGTAGAGAGGAAACTCCAGAGTACATCTGCACTAAGGGCCTGTCCCAAAGTCCCCCCTTGGCCCTACATTTTGTCCCTATCCCTACGTTTGGAGTCATGTTTCAGAGGGGTAGGGTGTCCCATTTCTCTTTAGCATTGAGGGGGGGTGGACATTCTGCCCCTTCAAAGGGAGTCAGCTTGGATGCAGATTCAGGACGTTTGCTTCAGACGGAGGGGAAGAATTTGCTTTGCACCGCCCACAATGCTTTGCGAACACTTCTGCTTTTTCTGTGTAAACTTATGGGGAAACATGTCAACAGGAGATGGAAAGGAATTGCACAAATGCGTTTCCACTGGTACTGGCTTGACTGGACTCAACTCAACTCGGTATTCCCAGAGAGCGTTTCCATTTCAGGACAGACCAGAACATCAAAGCGGGACGGCACATACTTCTGTGTCTTCTGTGCAGGGAATTGTTGATAAACTCGCGCATTGTGTGTTGTCTCGTCTTAATTCTTACTTAAGCCACCAAAGATTGAATCTCTTCAATCGACCATGGTGTAGTTTTGGGCTTTCATCATGTGGATTAATGTACCACTATAGTTACTGTCAACTTCCGCATATACGTGACCTCACTTATTGATGACGTTGGTGTCCCATTGTGTCCGTACAAATCCTTACCACTTGTGACTCTGTTCCGAAGTGGACTCCAAAAACGAGTGGACTCCAAGACGAGTGCTGCCAAGGGGGGACTTTAGGACAGGCCCTAAAGATCCAGTCCTCCCTACTTACCAAAGCTCTAAGCAACCAGAACACTCATTTTCACCGATGTACCAAACAGCAATAGTTGGTGATGAATCAATTCTTAGCCATACTGGAAAGGGTAACGATTAGGTTTGAGAGGCCAGTGGGACTGAATTCTATGACCTACCCTTCAATCATGATCAACAACGAGATATCAGCATAGGAGCCACTACTCAGCACTCACACAGGAGGACCCATAACAAGCTAGATCACTCTTCTAAGTCACATAGGACAACACTTCGTCCATCCCTCCAAACTTGTCAGCTAGACCTAGGTTCACCAACAAGAGGAGTAGAGTCAAGTTCATCAGCAACAACAGATGTTGCAAATTACCTAATAGACTGTGAAATTTTAAGCTCTGGACTGTTGAAGCTCGATGACCAGTGGAATAGCTTGATCTTCTTAGGAAATGGCTTAGACCAAACTCTTCGGAGCATGCAAGGATGCTGTGGAGAAGGTTGGAGGAATATTATGGGTCACCTGAGGTTATAGAGAATGCTCTTCTCAAGACAGTTGATGATTTCCCAAAAGTCAGACTATCCCACGCTTACAGAGTTGGGAGACCTATTGAGAGAGACTGAAGGAGCAAAGTCAGATGGATTTCGACCTGGTCTGAACTATATAGACACATCATATATAGATACATCAAAAAGTGGACGAACAGTCAGACGTCATGTCCAAATGTAGAGGTATCTGTGCATCTCCCTTTAAGTCAAGGTCATGTGCAAAAAAATGTGAAGTTGTAGTATATCCAGCTGAACAAGGGGAGAGAACCATCAAAACCTATGTGGTCCTGGACAAGCAGTGCAATAAATCTCTGGCAAGAACACATTTCTTTGCTCTCTTTGACATCGGAGAAGACACCATCTCCTATACATTGAAGACATGTTTAGGAGTTACTGAGACTAGAGAGAGCAGAGCCTACAATTTTGTAATGGAGTCTTTGGATGGTAAAATCTGCATGTCACGTCCTACGTTAATAGAGTGTGATATGCTCCTGGATGACATGTCGGAGATACCCACACCAGAGATTGCCAGTCACTACGCCCATCTTAAATGGATTGTAGACAGAATCCCAGCTCTTGAACTTTGCAGCAAGCATTCTCATCCTACTTGGTCAAGATATACCTATTGCACACAAGGTTCATGAGCAATACAATGGACCGCATGATGCTCCTTATGCCCAACGCCTCGACCTTGGATGGGTCATTTTTGGTGAAGTTTACTTAGGAAGAGCGCACAAGCTAGACACAGAGAGTGTTCATTGGACAAACTTGCAAAGCAATGGCTGTGCATCCCTGTTTGATCCTTGCTGTAACAACTTCTACATTAAAGAGAACGCCTGTCCAACACTGTTATGTCACAAATCTCTGGGAATCTCTGATGAGGATCATTTGACAAGGGTAGCAGACAGCCTTGGAGAAGAAGTTTTTCAGTGGTCATCTCAGGATGACAAGCCCGCAATGTCAGTTTAGGATAGACTCTTCTTAGACATCATGGGCAGACATGTGTTCATGGATGACTCCAATAGCTGGATTGCACCATTACCCTTCAGGCAATCAAAACGTAAGCTTCCTAACAACAAATCACAAGTTTTCAGGCTCTTCAAGGCATTCAGCTGCATGTTAGAAAAAGGCCAGACTTGATGGACCACATGTTAATCTTCATGGAGAAGATCTTCAAATCAGGTCATGCAGAACCAGCCCCACCACTCACTCAGTCAGAGGAATATTGGTATCTTCCCATTTCCAGGGTCTACCACCCACACAAACCTGAACAGGTGCGTGCAGTATTTGATTCCAGCCCCAAGTATGACAATATTTCTCTTAATGACGTCCTGTTGAGTGGACCTCATCTTAACAATACACTCTTAGGCGTACTCATGCGCTTTTGCAAAGAGCTGCATGCTGTGCCTGCCAACATAGAACAAATGTTGTATTGCTTTAAAGTTGCTGAGGAGCATTGTAAATGCTTTTTCTGGTTCGAGGACAATGATCCCTCTAAGAGCGTTGCTGAGGACCGCATGACTATCCAGTTATTGAGTAACATTCCTTCCCTAGCGGTGGCCATATATGGCTTGAGGAGAGCTACTGTAGAGTACCAGGGAGAGTACAGCATCAAGGCAAATAGGTTTGTCTTAAGAAATTTCTTCATGGACAATGGACTTGTTTCCTTTCCAACCCCTGACGTTGCCATTCATGTTCTGAAAGAGACAAAAGACATGTTAGCCAACTCTAACATTCAGCTGCATAGGATTGCTTCTATTCAATTCAATTCAGTTTTATTTGTAGAGCCCTATATCACAACACATGTGTCTCACAGGGCTTTACAAGATGTAAACAAACAACAGTCAGACAAACAGAAAAATCAAAAGAAATGCATTAATGTCCTGGGCATCCCCCGTGCTTAGACCCTCCTTCTCGGCAAGGGAAAACTCCAAAAACCCAGAGGGAAAAGAGAAACCTTGGGGAGAACCACAGTGAAGGAGAGATCCACTTCCATGGACGGGCAGGCTATAGATGCACCAGGACTGATGGACGTCCATTGACAGAGTTCCAGTCTGTAAGGATGCAGTAGGGCGGGGCATATGGGGGGATCATCTAGTCAGATGGGGCAGGTGAGGAGGTCCATCCAGGCAGGTGAGGGAGGGGGAAGAGATCCGGGTTCACAGGTCAGGGCACAGATGGATCACCACAGATCCTGTTGTCATTGGGTCCCAGGCGGCTATAACTGAAACCATGAAGAAGCTGAACGAGCTAAAGAACTGAATGAGCTAAAGAACTCAAAGACCTTGAAGTAGGTATTGATTCTCTTCAACTACAGAGAAGCTTAGGAATCACATGGATTCTGCAAACAGATAACATTCAAGTCTTGAGAGAAGAGAAACCATTCACATGTAGAGGAGTGCTTTTGACTTGTCAGCAGTCTGTTTAACCCTCTGGGGTTTGTGGCTCTGATTACAGTGCAAGGAAAGGCCTTTGTCAGAGAGTTTTGTACTGCAAATTGTGAGTGGGATGCTCGATTACCTCCTAAAAAAGAGAAACAGTGGATATCCTGGAAAGACTCACTTCTGGCACTTGAAAGGCTTCAGATCCTGGGGTCATAATTACCTGCGCCCTTACTCACAGCACAACATGGAGAACTTTGCATCTTCTGTGACGCATCCACAACAGTGATCTCAGCTGTAGCCTACCTAAGAGCAGTGGATGAAAACAATCAAGTCCATGCTGGATTACACATGGCAAAATCAAAGGTGGCACCGCATCATTCCCATACAGTGCCCCGTCTTGAACTTTGCTCTGCTTTACTGGCAGTGGAAGTAGCTGAAACTGTCAATGGATGAACTTGATATTGAAATACATCACGTAAAGTTCTACACCAGTAGTAGAGTTGTGTTAGGCTACATCTACAACACAAACTGTAGGATCTATCTTTACGTTGCCAACAGAGTAGCACACATCTGGAGGTGAACTTGTCCTGAACAGTGGAACTTCATCGGTACAGCTTGTAATCCAGCAGATCAGAGTACACATCCTACACAAGCATCACTGTTGGGAAACACAAGCTGGTTTTCTGGACCTTCTTTTTTGAGAGAAGATTGGAAATCTACTTCTCACCAACAGGAGAGCTTTGAACCTGTTGAACCATACTCTGATACAGATGTACATCCTGTTGTTACCACCTTCACATCAACTACTTCTGATTGTCAGCTAGGTTCACACAGATTTGAGCCTTTCTCTGACTAGAAGCGACTTACCTGTGCAATAGCTGCTTTGATAAGGAAGATCAGGTCCTGTTCAAAAGCCCCAGGGGGGACTCAGACAGAAATTGATGAGCTTGTTTGAGCAAGGACAGTGATTGTCAGAAGTACCCAGAACGAAGTCTTCAAAGATGAAATTGAAAGTCTGTCTAAAGGTGATGTCATCTCAAAAAGCAGTTCACGCCGAAAGCTGAATCCTATCTTGGACACAGATAGGATCATGAGAATTGGAGGGCATGTGTCATTAGCTGACACCTGTTGGGAAGAGAAACGCCCAATAATCATCCCAAGGAACCACCATGTAGGTCAGAAAAGCTGAAGAAATAGGTTAACTCCCAACGCACGTTAACACAAAATCAGTAACTAACTACTACTCACAAATATGCAGTAATGGACCTGTATGTCATTTGTGAAACATCACTGACACAAGCAGCGTAGAACTATTTATCAAAGAGCTGCAAATGTTGGCTGCTCTGGGAGGTGTCACAAATGCAGAATTATATTATTGTCTGAATTCTGGAAGTTTGTGTACTTAACTTCAACATTAACAAGTGGTGCCGGGCACAAAAAAACCCACCCCTTTCACATATTGTAGCTTGTTTTGTTATGGATCCAGCTGATGTCATTATGTCTATGCATGTGCTGATGTCAACATATCAATTGCATCTATTTACACTACAGACAAAAAGTTAAGGATATTCTTCAAGGAGCTGATTTGCTCTGACCACCATCCATGGCTTCTAAATGACATCGCACAGATCTACAATTGTGACAAAACATTTAAAAAAAAAAAAAAAAAACGACAAGCAGAGATGTTGGCTTTTGTTGACTTGAATAATATAAAAATTGGACCAGAAAAACAAACATCTCAAGAGTACAATTGTGAGTATTACCATAATGCTCAACTTGGCTTGACAGTGTTCATTCAAGCAGAACCATGCCGAACTCAATGTAATAGGAATCAAACAAATGGGAGGACCAGGGGTTTGTTTCACAAACGGTTGTTTAATTCAAGCAAAAAAATCTGGAAAATGGAACAAGTGAAATTATTTTGGTAAGATTGCTTGAAATCAGATTTTTCAGATCTATTGTCTAAAAATCTCTTCTTATATCTCACAGAAAAGTTCCTCCTTAGGTGACTCTGTCTTATTTTAAGTGTGATCAGATATTCGGACTAGAAATGACAAAAATCCACTTGGTCAGATTTAGATTTGTTCCAGTGTGAGTGGTACCATTTCAGTCCCAGTCCATCATCTACATACTCAACCTAATCCATCCTTACATTTACAACATTACCAACCGTACCTGACATCCCAGTAAGACAACTGTCTGCAGAACGGTCAGATACACTATAAGACAGAATCACTTCCACATTAAGTCACCATCATCACCACCACAAAGTTAAATAAAGACATTTAACACATTTCATTTGTTCTTTTTTATTTCCTCCAAATACCAGAGTTAGTTTAGTTTATGTTCCAATAGTTCACATCATTAACATCATTCACCTGTGACCTTGCACCTCCTCTAACTTGACAGTTTCCTTATCTGCCGCTCCAACTATTGTATTTCGTGTCGTCGTCTTTTTGTTTTTTTCCTCAGCAGGTGAATTTTTTAACTCTCTTTTACTGGTAACTGAATACATAAGGAGGACATTAAAATATACAGTTACACTTCTTTCTACAAACATGTTCAAACTTGCTGTATGAGTGCATTCAGACATCCATTTCTAGTGGGTGAAAAACGCAGTTCTCTGCTTCCCCGTTGCCATGGTGACTCAACAAATCGGGGTCTACAGATGCTTGTTTGTTTGTTGACCCTGCTTTGTGAAACGGACCCTAAGAGAATGCTAAAAAGTGGACAGATTTAATAAACAGCACCTAGGATAAAAAAAATTAAATATCCTTAACTTTTTGTTTGTAGTGTATGTACTAAGTTTGAAATAAATTGAACCAAAATTGATGTATGTATAGACATTTTAAATTTTGCCCATTATAAATAAATGGGAGAAGAAAAACAATTTTAAAACATGGACTGACTTTTCCCAGAATGTAGTCACATCTATTCTGGCAATCTATAAACCCAATTTTGGTATGAATTCAACCAATAGTTTTTCTGCTATAGATGTGAAATTTCACCCATCATAAGTAAAACAGGAAAAAAAAAAAAGATTTAAAAAATTCATAAACAAGTTTAACTTTGACCTACTGTTCCCAAAATGTAATTAGATGTATTCTGGGTCACTGGCAATCTGTAACCCAATTTGGTATGAATTCAACCAATATTTTTGCTGCTAGAGTGTTAACAAACAAACCAAGCCAAAAACAATACCCCTTGCCTCCCCTTCGGGGGGCAGGGTAATAAAACTCAACCACAGGCGATTAAACCCTTTAGCCCCTGATCTGTCTATGGTGAGCATTCCATATGTGTGATTTATATTAAATATTCCTAAAAATTCAACCAGGAAAAATTTCAAAACGTGCTGATAAAATAGAGCTTGTTCTTTCTGTAGACATCTGAGCATGCTCAGTGCACCCACCATCCCACATGTGGAATGGGGGATAAAATACAGAGCAGTCAGTGAGACTTGCTATTAAAATAGATGTTTTGCTTTTTATTAATATCATTTTCCTTGTCATTTTTTTGTTTGTTCTTACTGTTGTTTACTGGGTTTTTGCTGAGTTTTGACCGTGTAACTCCTTTTTGGAGTTCAATCAGGTGCCAAAAAGCAGCTGTACTGATTTAGAAAAAAAAGCCACAAAACAAAAACTACTGTGCCAAAATTTTAATTCTTGTTGTACATTGTGTTCCTGTTCACAGTTCGTGTTCAACATCCTAAATCTCTTACTGATGTACATTCTGAGGGCCTTATTTAGTAAAAACCAGCAAAACTTCAATTCCTTGCACATAGTCACAGCTGCTTTTATGACACATACAAATTCACAGCAGCCTGCTTACCTGAAATAATGTATCAGGGGTTCAAGGGCAAACTATAGGCTATAAAAGGCTGAACCACTTGAGAGCATCACAACACATCTGAGTCATTTCTGTGAACCTGTTTCAAGCTGTCCTGCTGTATATAAATGATGTGCTGCAAAGGAGGCATACAAATAGGTTAAAAATGACACACCCTTTGTTGACACAAGGATTTAGCATGGTCACCAGTGTCTGAAGTTCCATTTGTGGAATTGCTCCTTTGGACTTTATGATGGGACTTGCCACAGACACATGTTGAGATGTCTTGTGCTTTTGTCCTTACAGCTGGTGAGTGAGCAACAAGAGAGCCGCCCTCTTCTAAGCCCTTCCATCGACGATTTTCTCTGTGAGACCAAGTGTGATGGGGTTTCCCGTCCAGTGACTTCCAACACAGCCGGTATAGTACATTCATTTTTCAGCCTGCCAAAAGCGCCATTTTATACTGCTGTTCAAGATGCCAAAGAAGATGAACAATGAATCATGTGATGAAACCAAGGGGTAAAAAAATAAGCTTATGCACAATTATGTTTAAGTGGAACACAGCTGACAAAGCCCCACCTCTCATAGACTTACACTGAACTTCTCTGTAAAATAGTTGGGGAAAAAAACTAAACATTTTTTCCCTAAATGAGTCATGCTGGTCTCATTCATTTATGTAGAAGCTCTGATAAATATTATTTTCCTTCTTTTGTTAATCAGATCGAAGAGAAGGCTCTGATTTGTGCTGTGTCTGGTTTTGATTGTCAGGTGTGTTTGTCAGTCACATGCAGAGTGGGGCTGTTTATTTAACAAACCACATTCTTTCCTGACAGACACTTTCACTGTACTTCTGGTAACTAGGTTAAACTAAGAATGTAAGATTACTTTGTTATCCAAGATCATGGTCAAATGTACCATTATGCCAAAGCAGCATTCTAAAGATAGTATTTAACATTAGCTGACCAAAGACCCCTCACACTCCCATACTTCCACCCCTTTTGCAAAAATGTAACCAGCTTCTTCTCCGCAAACCCAACATGGTGGTGACTAAACACAAAGTACTGGCTTCCAAAGGGAAGCTCAGACACCCATGGGCCATTACTTGTTCCCCTCATTATATACACTGCACCATATTTCAAATAAAAACAGGGTCTGGGTCTCTGATAATGAGGCCAACACAAACATAAAAGCCTGTTCTCAGTGTCAGTCACGTATTGTGCTGTCACTTAAGCACAATGTTTACTTCTACAAGTTTAATGTCACACATTCAATTATATAATCCAGGTAATTTTGTACACATTACCAAGCATATTATTGTCCAGTTTTGGTCTTGCAGGCTTGTGTCTGACTTTTTACAAGCACTCCAATAAAGCAATGTTTACACAAAAAAACCCACTCTGTATAGATTCTATATACTGAAATATTACAGGGTTTTATTTTGAAACCATTAAGGAAGCATTGTATTTGAAGGAAATGACAATATTTTTAGCATTCTAACGTGAACGGATCCAATTAATGTTTCCAACTAAATATGACCAATACTGCTCAATGAACAGAGGACATTAGGATTAAAGCCCTGAGAAATACAAGGATCTCTCACATAAAACTGATCCATCTACAATGGGGGTCTCAAACATGCAGCCCAGGGGCCAAATGCAACCCGCCAATGGTTCAAATCCAACTCCACAGTCAAGGCTGCTGAACTCATTTTAGTTCAGGTTCCACACACATACCATTATGATCTCAAGTTAAACAATATCATAATAACCTACAAAAAAGCTTGGCTTCTGTTGCTATTCAACACCAGCGCAATAAAAGCCCTAATACTGAAAATCTGGATAAGAGCACTCCCCCTTGAACTGCCACCTTACCGTGGTGGGGGAGTTTGCGTGCCCGAATGACCCCAGGAGCTATGTTGTCTGG
>JAPTYQ010000019.1:37503464-37518576 GCA_029814465.1 Ostorhinchus cyanosoma
ATGGATGGATGGATGGATGGATGGATGGATGGATGGATGGATGGATGGATGGATGGATGGATCAGAGAAAGAGTGATAGCCCTGTTAAAACCAGCAACTGGCCGATATCCCCGCTGTGCATGCTGTGGACGTTATTTTCTAGCGATTGATATTGGCCCGTATCTAACCCATGGTAGAAGAACACCTGTCACCAGACCAAGCTGGCTTCAGACCAGGCCGATCCTGTTGTTGTCAGGTACTAAACCTGACAGAATACATTGAAGATGGAAATGAGAAAAGTGGATCACTGGTGCAGTCTTTGTGATCTCATGGCTGCCTATGATACAGTTTGTAGCAGTTCACTTATTTTCTAAATTGACTCCACTACAATGCATTTTTAAGGACACCAGTGGATTAACCTTCAGCAGGGGAAAATAACATAAAGACAAAATATGTTTGCGTTCAGTACTAAATTGGCCTTTTAACACCCCATGCTCAAGTGCATCCAAAACTAAACCCCCACAATATCAAGAACACACCACAAAGCTCCAAAGTTTCTACATACACCTCATTAACACGAAGTATTTAACACAAAGCATTTAACATAAAGAATTTAACATAAAGCAGTTCAAACTTCCCGTCACCTTTCCCCTCCTTTAGATTCCCCAAGGTTCACACATGCAAACAGTCATGGAAACCCGTACTCACAGCACCCCACAACACCACCACAGATTCAGCCGTGTCGACTCCAACAGTTTCACAGAGGTTAATAATCCACATGGAAAAGGAGAAAAAGTTTAATCCACAAAAAAGGAATTAAATCCACTAGTTTAGTTTCCTGTGCCTGCAGCTTTGGCACACTTCCACCCAGCGTGTGACGTCCCACTCCTTCGTGCATCCCACCATGCCTTTTTATACACCATAAAAAATTACTGTAGAATTAACAGCAAAAAGTTGTTAAATTGCAACACAGAAAAGCTGTAAGTGAAAATACAATGCAAAGTTGTCTATTTGAGAAGATTTTTGTGTTAACAATTAAATCAAATGAAGTTGTAATTTTTACAGGAAGGGTATGTTAATAAAACCAGATTTGTATGTAGAAATTATATCTTCTATTGTTTTGAGAAAATAAAACTTTAAATTGAAAAACAATGTGGTACCATTTAAATAGCAAGACCACAATGTTGAAATAACAGTCTATTTGCTTTTTTGTTAAAAAATACAAAAGTAATACAAAAGGAAACATCTAACAATTTAAGATTTTAAATATGGAAAACAACAAATGCCTGTGGTTCAGTTGGTAGAGGAAGTCGTCCAATGACGAAAGGGTTGGCAGTTCAAGTCCCAGCTCCAACTGTTAAGGTGTTGAAGTGTCCTTGCAAGACACTGAACCTAAAATGCTCCCAGTAGGGCCTGTTGGCTTTAGAAAACACTTTTTAATGAATCTCTTACAAAATACAAATGATAAATTACCCCTGTGACCAAGTTGCACATAAAAGGTTTGTCCAATACGTTATTTCACCCCTGCTCTAGCTTTTAAAGTGAATATAATATAAAAAGATATTGCCTATAAGGGTAATGACCTATGAGGTCTTTACAAGTTAACCATATAGCACTCCTCCTAAAAGTTGCTAATATCATTAAGAACACCACCATGGTCCACCTGATTGAATCCCTACTCACCAATCGCTACTTCTTTGTTGAAATGGATGGTAGGCACAGTAGGTGGAGAATCCAGAACAATGGCCTCCCCCAGGGGTCAGTATTGGCACCAATGCTATTTAATATCTATACCAAAGATCAGCCATATCACTAGAACATCCATAGGCTCATATATGCTAACAACCTATGCATTGCAGCACAATCAGTCTCCTTTTCCATCATCGAGTCAAGGCTGTCAAATGCCCTGACTGTGCTCTCTGCCTATTACAAAAAGTGGCACTTAAATGCCTACCCCAACAAGACACAGGTGTGTGCCTTTCACTTAAAGAACCAACAGGCCAACAGAATGCTGAAAATCACATGGGACTACATGGAACTGGAAAACCACATCCAATCAGTTTACTTGGGGTCACACTTGACTAGACTGACATTCAAAGGGCATATAAAGAAACTAAAGTAAAAGGTCTCAACTAGAAACAACCTCCCCAGCAAGCTTGCAAACAGCAGTTGGCGAACAGAGCCAGAGACTCTAAGGCAGACCACTATAGCATTCTGTTATTCCACTGCAGAATGCTGTGCACCAGTATGGTCAAGGTCGTGCCACGCTCATAAAATAGACCCAGAGCTAAACGGATCATGCCTGATAATTACTGGCACCCTAAACCCAACCATTCTTATATACAGTAGAGCAGTTGGTATAACACCACTTCATATCCGCTGAGAGGCTGTAGAAAAAACTAAAAAGTTCGAATGAACTAATGACCCGAGACACTCACTTTATGACCATCAAGACGTAAGATGACAACTCAAGTGTTGGAAAAGCTTTTCAACAGTGGAGGGGCTACAGCTATCACAAGCAGCACTGTACAGGCTTGAGAAGTGGCACAAAAATGACCAGTGGCCACAAAATTAGGTGGTACCAAGCATCCAAGAAAGCTTGCCCAGTGGAACATCCCTCTCCAGGAGGGATTGGGTTGCACTAAATAGACCAAGAGTAAAGGTTGGCCAAACTGAAAACAACTGCCACAAGTGGGGATTCACCACCAGCCCTGAATACCCCTGTAATGCAGGAGTCCAATCAATGGAACACACCTTGCATTGGTGCCCATTGGGCCCTCATTGGTCCGACCAAGACCTTAGGGAAACAAACAGCACTGCCCAGTAATGGATTCAGCATTGGAGCGATAAGATATAATGCTGACCTACAAACCTCTCGGTTTGATGTGAAAAAAAAATATTACATTATGCCTATACATAATGTCAACTTCAAATTTTTGTCTTTGTTTTAGTGCAAAAAATAATATTGAATTATGAAAATAATCATACTTACAAACTGTCCTGTAACAATAAAATGTCAATAACCTAAACAAATATGAAAAATCTGAAATGTCTAAAGAAAATTTTGCATAATTTTTTAACAATTTTCTCCTTGTTAGTAAGTGTTTAGTGTCTTTGTAGATTCGATCCATAATGCTCATGTATAAATGATAAGTTGAGGCATAATATTGTTAGAATTGCACTTATTTTTCTTTCAAAATTTCAGTTTTCTCATGTTATTCCCATCTTTTTTGTTTGGATAGTTTATAAAAATAACTATTTTCAAAATTTACTGTTCTGTTTTGTTTTTTTGCACTAAAACTAAGACAAAAACTTGGAGTTGTCATTATGAGTTGTTATTATGCTATTATTTTACTGGTCCAGTCCACTTGAGATCAAATTGGGCTGAATATCCTTATAGACCCCTGATCTATAAGGAATGGCCCAATATACTATCACTTTTATTAATCAAGGGAAAAAAAATACATTACTGTATATGCTAAAACAAGCACCAACTAATTTGTGGAATCCTTTTGAAGTCTCAATTTTTCTTTTCTTTTTTTTTTCATGCTGTCTACCGTTTCAGTTTTGGATCCAGACTCAAGTGACCATTTAGAAAACTCCCATTGTTAGTATATAGTGTATGACATTTTTTCATGTCAAGGTGTACTTGATTTGTAAATTATTAATGTTTGACTACATGTTAAATCTAATCTAAATCTAAATCTCCAATTGTATCGCGAAACTTGTCTGCGATGGACGGACCAAGCCAAGGGAGTGAACCGCTGACTGAATGAGCAGCTGAGTAGGGCCGAGTCGCTGAACAGTTTGTAAATGGATGACTTGCTGAATCGTTCACAAATCGATGACTCGCTGAATCGCTTCGCAAATTGAAGAATTACTGAGTGTTTTGAATCACTGAACGAGACTAGATACCCCTACCAGAAGACAGAAGCCATATTAGATCATGAACAAACAAGGTGAATGAAGCGATCTGCTATCAACTCTTTTGTAATGTTTAAAATGTTCAAGTTTAATTGCAAGAAAACACACTAACGAAATTAAATTAAACACACATAAATTAGTTTTAAGCAAAATAAAGTAGATAGGTGGGCTCGACAAATCAATCAGAGCCTGTCGAGCCGGCCTGCTGATAAATGACACGTCAGCAGCATGACCCTTCTGAGGAAGACTGTCGCTGAAACTTCTAGTAACTAGCAGGTAACATCTAAAAAGCTATACCTTGTCTGAATAAAAGAAAAAGAGAAAAGTATAATTGCAAACTAGATTATTCATAGATGGACAGAAAAGAGAGGTATTAAGTGTTAGACCACACAGAACTTAAGTACAACAAGTGGTGCAGTGAGATAAGCACAGGCTTAGCAAATGGGGCTGCAACTCTGTAACTGATGCCTGTAGGATGTTTTTTTGTCTTTAAATTGTTAAATCAAATGAATTGATTCAGAATCAGATCAACATAGACGAATGGATTGAAAGAACCTTGTTAAATGAATCAGATGTTCCATCACTACCCCACATTAAATTACAAGTCTTGAACAAATAAGTTCAAATCAACTGGGTCAAAGTATGTGCTGATGAATTCAATGTGCTGACTTTGACAGATGCCAAGTGCCATCTTGGTCTTCCACATGGATAGGACCTTGATCACTGAGCTGTACCATTTCTTGCATAATGATTTGCAAACCCAGATTGCACTGCTGACATTTGTTATTTCCAAAATGGCTGTGCTGATTGAGCCAACAAAGTATGGAGTGAAAAGAGGTGCACATGCCTGAACCGTCTGTCTCTGCTGCTGTCAGTTACCGAAGCCAAATATGTCCCTGCTGAAAAATCTAAATTCACAAAATCTACATAATTCTACATCTTTCAGGTAAATAGTGTGGTCCATCCTGCCATAATAGAAGTAGATTCTAGAAAGAATCAAGGTTTTTACCAAAGACTATATATAACAAGTGGATGGAACCACCATGATGTTGTCCATTGGTTTTTGGGATGTTATGTTGCATTTCACTCATCACATCCTGGGAGCAGGATTTACACTTCATGGTCCCCTAAGGCAAATTGGAGTCATGAATGTGACAGATCCTATAGTGCATTTGGGAAGGGGGGCTGCTCAGGGCCAACGCATGTACATTGGTTAATTTCACAGACAGAAGAAACCTAGAATATATATTTGTGATATTAAGGGAAAAGGAGCACTGGAAGAAACTCATAACACCAAAAGACCTCCTGCTCTTCTTTAAAGAAGGACAAAAAGGGTGAGGTAATTCTGAACATTAGCTTACAACAACAGTACTGTATAAGACACTGGACAACAAAGTCAACTGACATTCTTGAAGTTGATGTATCTTATTGACCACAACTACAGTTGTTTGTCAGAAAACAAGAATCATCAGTTCAGTGAAATGCATCCACTCTTCCTCTATTATAACCTGTTCCTGCAGTTCTGTAGTAACCTACAGTGGTTTTAATTAGCAGCAAATGATCAGTTCATCCTTGAGTGTAAGTATTTTCAATAAATTGAGGGTTTGAACATTCAATATTGTCCTGTCAATCAAAATCTGACACAGCAGACGTTCAAGCTTGCTTGTTTTTTTACATAAATCACATGAAATCTACACATACAACCATAGTTGTTACTGATGATGTAAGTGTTCATGCACATGCATATTTTGTATTCATGTACAGGGTATAGTTTCCCCCCACCATCCAAATACATGCAGGCTGAAGTGGATTTGAAGTGCAATCTCCATTCAATCTGTATTTACAGTGATGAAGCAAACTTTCCAGCATTGAATAACCCTGAACAAGAATTAGCAAGTAAAGAAAATCAATGACAAGTGATAATTACCAGCACAGATATGCAAATCCACATGGGACCTTAATCATGTTGTGCTCTTTTGCATGCAGTTTACTTTTGAGGTTGATGACTATTTTTGCCTGTTGGTGGATTTTTTTTTCTTTTAAGTGTTTATTGAATTATAAATTGGTTTCATGGGGTTTTAGAAAGGCACTTGTCAAATGACTGATTACATTTTTGATTCAAGTTAGAAAATGAAAACAAACTTGCATCTATAAACTAACCTAATCAACTGGTTGCTTCTGTGCAGAAGAAATACAGCACAAAAACACCCCCTGTCAGAGCAGCCCCCCTCCTACTTTGGGTAGGATACTCACCTGTCCTGATTTACCGAAGCAGACTGAGCCTCTCATCACCATCCCCTTACTGCATGAATTCCCTCGTCTCACTTCAAATTACTTTTTTCAGCACATTTATCTAATTCTATTTTTCAGTAAAGATAGGATTGACCACCCTGGCACAAACATCTGAACTACTGACATTTGATTTAAAGCAGTTTTAATGATTTATTTAAAATTCCAGTGCTTTAATTGTTGAGTTGTTTTGGATTAAAATTTCGTCACACCTTGTCAGCATATTGTAATTCTAGTGGTCTGAGAGGAAACAAGAATTCTACCCCCATCTCTGGACTCTGTTTTCAGGCTGTTTACAGGAGGCTTTGGTCGCCCATATGTGTTTTCAGACAGGTAGGGGTTAAACTCATGATTGACAGCTATGATTACATCAGACATGACTTTTCTGCTCTACTCCATGGCTCAGCACAGAAACTTTAAGTGGCTTCACACAGCAGCATGTCAAATGGCATCAGGTTCATCTATCTTTACATTCATTCATTTGATATGGAGTGAGAAGAGAAAACTACAGAAGGAAGGCATGCATTTGGACAAATTTTGACATTTTTTTCCCCTCTGATTTCGGATCGAGCAGCTTTAAGACCAAAGTGTTCATATGCTAACTAGAATATGTAACTGTAGCACTTATCTTTCTGAAAAGAAATTTTAAAAATCCTCAAACTTCATGGGGATCTCAAATCAGTAATACTTGTAATTCAAGTGGTTTGGCTTTTGAGGGCTTATGAATACATGGTCGTTTCACATATCTCACAAATCCATATCTGTCTTCATTATGGTTATGAAAATGCTTTGTGGTCTAATTTATTGGCTCTATATCAATCCATGGACCACCACAGAGTAACTCATTATCTGTGAGTTAAATATATAAATATGAGATTCAATATACATAACCATTTCATGAAGAGAATTTTTTTGCCAGCACAACTGTTTCCCAATTTCCATCATTTCAGGAAGCCTCAAGGGTGCCAAAACATTTTAAACATCATTGCCCTTTCATGAACAGTGCGTGTTTCTTTTTGATGATGAAAACTCTTCAGGCAACATTCCCCATGAGTGTATCTCCCTTGATTTGTAATTGTGCTTGTCATCTAAAGAGCACCAGGCATGGAAGACAAGTGCATTCTCTAATTACGCAAAGATTTCAGTCAACAAATGCTCTCGGTTGGTTGTCATGAAACAGTGGCATGCCAATTATGCAGTTATTCAGTCTGTACTTTTGAGCTTTCCATGCACAGAAGAAACAGTCAGTGTCCCTGAAAAGAAGTGAGAAAACCAGGTTCCTCAAACAATCAGTAATGAAAAAGGTTGTTTTATTTGACTTGTGAGATGCTTTTCCAACCTACTCGTAATATGCAGGCATCAGTCTCCATGTGTCTGGGCAATCAATGTTTTTTGTTTTGTTTTTCACTTTTCCTATATTCTGAGTGTTAGATTGAAAACAATGAATAAAGGTCAATTTTGATTTGTTTTTTTAGTGCATGTAATAAAAACAAGAACCTTAAGGTCAGTAAGATGCGTCTACTATCCTTCCTTCATATTATATTTATACAAATTAGTCAATTCTTTGATTGGCTTTTTTTTTTTTTTAAGAAATTATCTACATATGAGAATAAATGTGCCAAATCGTACAAACTTTAATAAGATGAATTGCAAAACAAATGACAAAAGTGCTGGTTATTTCATATTTTCAATGGAAATTGTGTGGTATTGCACGCATATTGGTTCATGTACATTTATACAATGAATTTCTAATCCTCCAATAGAAAGAACCAGAAAATTGAATATATTGTAATGTACAGATAGTATTTTGAAGTAAATCCGGTAGATCTGAGACAAAAATTCCTTTGGGCTAAAACCCATTCTCTTATTAAATCTCAGAATTTCACGTTTTGCCCCAAGACTGTACCCTGGAAACTACAACCATCCAGCATATTTGACTTGACTTTTCTTTATTAGTGACTCAAACTTGGTAAAGTTTCACTACTTTTATTCTGGATATTTTAATTGTAGACCATTGTTACCCTCAGCCTCAAGTTAGTGACAATGTCTTACAGTTACAGTGACATTTGACCATCAAGCCTGATCACTTCATGCTTATGTTAGGTGGCAACATTTATACCAATTTTATTAATCAATCAATCAATTAACCAATCAAATTTTCTTTATCCAGCACCAAATCATAACAAAAGTTATCTCATAACACTTTACATATAGAGCCAGTCGAAACCGGAAGAGGAAAAAACAATATACAAAGGAAGAAAAATCTGAACCCCATTGGCTACATTTACATGATGTTTTTTAATTCCGAATTATTTATTCAGAATAAAATTATTCATAATTAAAGCCATTTCCTTCGTGTTTACATGGAAACGCTTCCGTTAATTCCACTTTAAGAGCTGCGGGTAGAGAGCGTTCTGATTGGGCAGTGACGTTGTGATGTCTAACAGAAGGAAACAATCGTGTCCAGTTCCTGTTTCTTTCAACTAGCAATATGGAAGACCGAATACTACGTGTGATTTTTGCATTTATTTTTGTAATATTATTAAGCAGCAGCTCGTCCGAATCAACATACTTTTTGAATGTCTGAAGAAGAGAAGGATATTCAAGAACCAAAGACGGCAGCAGAAGAGCTCAATTTGGCAGCAAAGAAAATATGTGTCTCATTGTGCCAGGACAAGACAAGGAGCATGTGCAGAATGACCGGAATACCGTTAAAGTGGAATTAACCTTTTACATGTCTGAGGAATTATTGAATTCAGAATTAAGAGTGGAATTAAACAGTGACTTTATTCAAATTTAAGTTTAATTCAGAATAGTCATTTTCAACCAGAATTAGATGTTTACATAGTCATCTTAAAGCAGAATTAACATTTATTCGGAATTTAACAGGAATAAAAAGTCTCATGTAAAAAGGCCCAATGCCATTTTAAGGATTTATTTTAGCTATGAAATGTTTTGAGCATGGTTCTACAGACCAATCCAATCCAACTGTATTTATAAAGCACAAATTAAAACAAACACAATGGTTTCCAAAGTGCTGTACAGTAAAATAACTGCACATATAGTACAGCCTTCTGAGATGATTCTTCGCACTTATGTATCACCGTGCACATATAAACACCATGGGTACTTTACAGTATTTACAGTCCAGGACTCACATCATCACCCATTTTCAGTAGATTAAGGCTAAAATGAGGCACCACTAGATGCTGCTCCAAAAAGCTCTGGCTCCCCAAGACTTACATCTATAAAAATATTTTGGAGTCGTG
The DNA here is from genome assembly GCA_029814465.1 of Ostorhinchus cyanosoma. Classification (NCBI taxonomy): domain Eukaryota; kingdom Metazoa; phylum Chordata; class Actinopteri; order Kurtiformes; family Apogonidae; genus Ostorhinchus; species Ostorhinchus cyanosoma. Next base: position 37,512,926 of record JAPTYQ010000019.1, read on the forward strand.
GAGGAAAAAAGAGACAGCCAGCTAGAATACACATCTGGGAAGTCTTCCCATTTTTTATTCCATTTCATTTTTATACAGGGTTGATCGGAAATCATTGTCCATATAAGGAGCCTAAGCTGCTGGTCATCTTTGTTCATATGTGACAAACATTTTGGCCTAAACGTGTGTTACCAGGATATCAGGGAATAGTATTAGTTGCTGACATCTTTAATCTGTGCTGGACACAAGTGTGGGATTGTCCTGTTTGTCTGCTTCTCACCAAGTGGGTTTTCCAGTTCTCACCAGGTTTCTGGGTCACTCTGACCTGGTAGACAAGTTGAGTTGTCATGTGTCCAATAGCATTAGAACATCTGTAGCAGGCTCAACAAACTCTGAGATAGGACACTCTGAGTTTTCAGTTCCAGAACAGCGGATATGAGTTAGTTTGATCGACTCGGAGTAGTTTCACCTGGAGTTAAGTGCGTGCACCACCACAATAAGAAGACAGCATCAATGGAGCCCCAATTTCACGAATCACCATGACAACAGGGAAGCGGAGAGCTGCATTTTTCACCCTACCAGAAATGGATATCTTAATGCATTCATAGAGTGAGTTTGAACATGTTATTAGAAAGCAGTGCAACTAAATAATTGAATGTCCTCCTTATGTATTCAGTTACTAGTAAAAGACATTTACAACATTCACATGCTGAAATTTTTTGTAAAAAATTATGAAGAAATGCAATACTTGAACAGCTAGATTAGGAGGGCAGATCTAGAAATTGAAATACTGTAGCACAAGTTAGAGGTGGGTGCATGGTCAGAGGCGAATTGTGTTAATTACCTTAACTATTGGTTAACTAATTAAACTAGCTATTGCATTTGTAGGAAATAAAGAAGACTAAATGAAATGTGCATTATATCTGTTTCACTGCTGTGGTGGTGATGATGATGATGGTGACTTAATCTTTGAAGCTATTATGGCATATAGTGTCTCTGACCGCCCTGCATACAGTTGCCTTACTTAAATGCTCTGCATCTTCGACATTATACAAAAAACTCCTTTTTGCAAAGAAACACAGCACAACACCCAATATCTGTTGGGATGTGAGAGCATGACTACGGTTGGTAATGTTGCAAATGTACGGACAGATTCGGTTGTGTACATAAATGTTGGACTGTAACGTGAAACGGTACTGCTCAAAAAGATAATTGTCTGGAAATGCTAGAACATCTATGCCCGATCTGAGAGCCATCTCCTGATGAATATTTATATGTCAGCACCTTCATCCATGGGATCGTTGTCAAAAGGACATGCCAATGTTAGTGAAAACAGTCTCCATCCGTTGTGCCTAATGAACTTCTAATATAAGCCTACTTACTGATTTTTTTAAAAAAATAACAGACGTCAGAAAATGTTACATCAAAACTCGCCTATTGACTGAATGAATGCAGAAATAAATTACCCTGTGTGTCTGAAAGAGGGTGGGAGACAGAGATAAACTCAAGGCTCATTGAGAAAAACCTGGTCCTGACCAGGGGTCTGTTTCACAAAGCAGGTTTAATAAAAACTCAGAGTCTGTTAACCCGGAAATGAGGAAAACTCTGAGTTTTCCATTTCACAAACGGAGGCAACTCAACCTGTTTCACAAACAAAAGTACCTGAAACTCTCGGTCAGTTACCGTAGTAACAGACTCTATAAATCTAACCTGGTCGAACCAGGTTTTCGTCAATGAAACCCTGAGTTTCTCTGTGTCTCCGCTCTCTTTCAGACACACACAGGATTTGATTTCCTCATTCATTCACTCAGTAGGCAAGTTTCCGTGTAACATAGTTATGCAATTCTGTTATTTAAAAAATAATAATAAATAGACCTAAATTAGAAGTCCATTAGACAGAGTAGGTGGAGACTGTCTTCACTAACATGGCATGTCCTTTGGACTATGATCCCATGGATGAAGGTGCAGCATTACTGCACAGAGAATTAAATATTGGTTTGGAGATGGTTCTCAGATCATAGAGGATAGATGTTCTAGCATTTCCAGACAGTTATCTTTTTGCACTGCGAAAATCTGATTCTTACTAATTGTATTTTTCTCATTTCTAGTCAAAATATCTCATAACACTTAAAACAAGGCACAATTCCCTAAAGAGTAACTTTTCAGTGAGATTTGAAGAACTTATTTTAGACAATAGATCTGGAAAATCTTATTTCAAGAAGTCTTACCAAGTTCATTTTGACATGTACCATTGGCAAATTAGTTTTTTGTTTGTGTTTGTGTTTGTTTTGTGTTTTTTTTGGGGGGGTACTTAATTCAAGATTTTCTTATGCTCAATTCAAGCAAAAAAATCTGCCAATGGAACAAGTGAAAATTATCTTGGTGAGATTTCTTGTAATCAAATTTTCCAGATCTTCTTGCATCTCACTGAAAAGTTACTCGGTAGGTGATTATGTCTTTTTTTTACATGTGATAAAATATTTGGACTAGAAATGAAAAAAATACACTTGATAAGATTTGGATTTTTTCCAGTGTCCATCTACATACTCAACCTAATCTGTCCTTACATTTGCAACATTAGCTGTACTCATGCTCTCACATCCCAGCAGATATTGTGTGTTGTGCTGCGTTTCTTTGCAAATAGGATTTTTTTGTATGTCAGTGATGTAGAGCACTTAAGTAAGACAACAGATACTATGTGACAGAATCACTTCAGCGATTAAGTCACCATCATTGCCACCACAGCAGTTAACATTTCATTTACTCTTTTTTTATTTCCTACATATACGAGAGCTAGTTTAGTTAATGTTCCAGTAGTTCACATAGTTAATATTCGGTGACCATGCACCTCTAAATTGTGCTCCAGCATTTCAGTTTCTACATCTACCCTCCTAATCTGCCAGTCCAATTACTGCATTTTGTGTGTTTGTTTTTTTTCTGCAGGTGAATTTTGTAAATCTTCTTTTACTGAATACATAAGGAAAATAAATAAATTAGAATATACAGTTACACTTCTTTCTAAAAACATATTCAAACTCGCTGTATGAGCACATTAAGATATCCATTTCTAGTGGGTGAAAAACGTAGCCCTCCGCTTCCACATTGCCATGGTGAGTCATTGAATTGGGGCTCCATTGATGCTATCTTTTTATAGTTGTGGTGCACACGCTTAACTCCAGTTGGAACTACTCTGAGTTGATCAAACTAACTCATATCTGCTGTTCTGGAACTGAAAACTTTCCTATCTCAGAGTAGATCAACGCAGAGTTCAGGGTTACACTCAGAGTTTGTTGAACCTGCTTTGTGAAATGGACCTCAGGTTAGGTTCATAGAGTCTGTTACTATAGTAACTGACCAAGAGCTTAAGTTACCTCTATCTGTGAAACAGGCTAGTTACCCCTCTCTCTCTCTGGTTTGAGTTACCTCCCTTTGTGAAATGGAAAACTCAGTTTCCCTCATTTCAGGGTTAACAGACTCAGAGTTTTCTTGCTTTGTAAAATGGATCCCTGGAAACATTGGGCAATTCATATTATTTATTTATTTGATAGGGACAATGCAGTCAAAAATAGTTACAAGTTTGCAGCTGATGTGATGCATATAGAGTTTATAGCTAGTGCTAGTTCTTAACTCCTGTCTCCAGTTGGGCTCTTCCACAACACTGCAGTACAAGCATAAAATATACATCATTTAAAACAATAGTACCATAAATTAAAGTATAATATTTATAAAATATACATAATTTTAACTGATCATACCATATACTTCTATAGTTCAGTGTTGCATTTATACATGAAGTATTCATTTACTCACTCACCGACTCACTCACTCACTCAAGCCAGGTTTTGGTTCTGGTGGTGAACATCTTAAACTCTTAAACTCTGAAATCCATCTCAAACTCTGAGATGGATTTGATTTCTGATGGCAGTGACTTCCAGAGTTTAATACTCTTACAGGAGAAAGATGATTGTCCAAAAGTTGTCCTGCAGAATGGGATTTTGCAATCCAGGTTAGGATATATATATTTATACACACACACACACACACACACACACACACACACACATGTTTTAATGACCAGAAAATGCAGACTCAAGCCAAAGACAGATGTAAAATGTAACAGTGTTTATTAATTCCAGTGACAAAATCCTCTTGACAAAAAACAGTAGAGAAGAAGTCTTCGGAGTAATCCGGTCTTGGACTCTTCTCCGGATCCGTGTTCAGTACAGGGAAACAGGTAAACAACCCAGCCCGGTTACACACGCCACTAAACTGATTGGGTAAAAACAGAGGCACGTCAAAGTCCAAACCAGGTCATGGACAGAAAGGCAGTCCAACAGGCGACAGTACATCAGGGAATAAGCTAGCTCAAGTACTGTAAAAAAAAAAATCAGGCAAAGGTCCTCAAAGTAGCAGTAGAGATGGAGCCAGAGGCACCAACAAGGGATAAGCAGAAGGCAAGGAATGAACAAACAAACCAGGTGGAAGACAGGCAGGCAGACAGGTATGTATCTCATTGGGTGAAGAATCAAAAATCGGCGGAGAACGAGGGAAAGACAAAGGGATTGTAAAACAGGAGGGAGAGACAATGAGACACAGATGCAACACATTAGGGTGGGGAAAACAAATTACACAGGTGAGTAATCAGGGAGCAGGAAGTAAAGACGCCAGACATGACACAGGAGGAAGACTAACAAAATAAAACAGGAAGTGACAGACAACACAGAGAAAACAGAGAAAACAAAGCACTTTTTTGTCCAGATTTGTTAGTAGCTATAACGCAAAATTCAGCCTTCAAAACAGCAGTCACAGTGTCTACAGCCACTTCTTATATACAGTCAACAATTGTACAAATTTTTGAAATTCTGTTCTGACAAAAATATCATGTAACTCAAAATATACACATTTATACATGAGACAAAGTAAATGTCATGGATGTGAGATGTGTATTCCTCTTAGGGTTTGGATTAGCTGGCCATCATATATTCTATTTTAAACTAAACATGAAGAAGGAAGAAGAAAGCATGACCAGAAGCATCAAGATAACCTCAGAATATTGCAATCAGTGTTCCTTTTGTCAGTGTATGCATTACATTAAGATTGTGTCATGAAGATATTTGTGTTAAAATAGAATTACAGTTAATGAGACCCAGTAGAAAAATTGTGTTGCAGTTGGAAGTGAAATGCCTTCCAAATGTAGGACAGTTGAATGTAACTCTGGTCCATTAATATAGCTATCATCCTCATGTACTACTTTAGGAGTTTTTCCTCCTCTGAAAATAACTGAGGCTGCAGTTTGGAAGTTACAGTAAACAATAGCAACAGACAGCAAGCAGCAGGATGAAATGCTGACTCCATTTAAACTGAAACAAATCAAACTACTAACTATGAAAAAAATGTATTGAATTAAGAAAATGACAAAAAAAGAAGTGGCTGGAGAGAAAATAAGCAATGGTAATAGTGCGAAACACTGGTATTAATATAAAACTAGAGCAAGATGTTAACAGACTGTAAAAGTCGAATCAAACACCTTTTACCTTTTTGTTGTTTGTCAATTGTTGGCTGTATGCTGAAGCCAGACTAATGCTACTAAAGCCACCTACTAGTGTGTGTGTGTGTGTGTGTGTGTGTGTGTGTGTGTGTGTGTGTGTGTGTGTGTGTGTGTGTGTGTGTGT